>JANJGK010006491.1:0-35000 GCA_039081455.1 Macrobrachium rosenbergii
ATATATATATATATATATATATATATATATATATATATATATATATATATATATATATATATATATATATATATATATATATATATATATATATATATATATATATATATATATATATATATATATATATATATATATATATATATATATATATATATATTATATATATATATATATATATATATATATATATATATATATATATATATATATATATATATATATATATATATATATATATATATATATATATATATATATATATATATATATATATATATATATATATATATATATATATATATATATATATATATATATATATATATAATATATATATATATATATATATATATATATATATATATATATATATATATATATATATATATATATATATATATATATATATATATATATATATATATATATATATATATATATATATATATATATATATATATATATATATATATATATATATATATATATATATATATATATATATATATATATATATATATATATATATATATATATATATATATATATATATATATATATATATATATATATATATATATATATATATATATATATATATATATATAATATATATATATACTATATATATATATATATATGTGTGTGTGTGTGTGTGTGTGTGTGCGTGTGCGTGTGTTTGTGTAAGTAGTTAAAGGTGTTAGAAAGAATCAAGAGCGTTCATGCAAGAGAGAGGTGAATGGTGCCGTATGTATTAGGTTTGACACGATGCCGGTTTGACTTCTGTGTAGGTATGTGAGCAGCTAATTCTTCGGAAGCTTTTAGCACATGGTGTTCATCCATGAGTCACAGTGATCGCAGTGATCATAGTCGTCGCTTTTCTTGGTGGCCACCTAATGTAGACGGAATGGCATAAGTGTAACTAAGTGAATCTAAGCAGAAAAACTGAAGAAGTTAAAGACGTATTCGCAGTTAAAGAGACAAACTCTGAGTAATGTGAATTATCCTTGTCAAGTTAATGAAACTTCAGTTTTAATTACGAATTCCTGTCTAGTTATTGTCACATGCTCTTTTTTTTTTCTCTTTTTTTTTTGCACTAGCCACTCCTCCCCTCTCCACCATCCTTCTACTCCTCTTGTCCTTGTCCCTCTTACCAATTACCATTTGGTTTGGTTCTAGTCCCCTCCTCCCCCTCCTCTCTCAACAATTACGTCACTTCCGTTATTTTGTATAAAAATTCTTTGAACTTTAAATTCTTGGCCTCTGTTAACATAGGGAAAAATATGTTGTATATAATTCTGGATAAATGTGGTTATGGTAAGTGTGTTGGTGGTGGGTCCTTAGAAGTATGATTTTGGGCGACGAGTTTCTTCTAAGTCTTCAAAAATGATTGAAACTCGTGAACAAAGAAATCTGCTGACTCAGGTAACTGAACTAGATATCATCTCAAGGTGTATTTTAGCTGGACTGCAGCGTCAGTGTTTTTCTCGTGAAGGAGGTTTTGTTCCACCTTTATGGTCCTCGTTTATTCCAAGTTTTCGCTGGTCTGTGTTGGAAGTTGTCGAAGTTTTTCAAGGTCGAAGTCTCAAGTAAAATGTTCATGAGGAACAAAAGTATAACTCCGAGGAGTTCTTTCTGGCATTTACACAAATTTTTGCATTTGTAAGAAATTTCTTTCACTTGCTCTCCATTTCTGAATAAAGTTTGGTATTTTTTCATTTACGTATTACAGCACAATTTATTGTTGCACTTTGACCCATTATTTTATAGCTTCTTGGGACATGGACTTCATTGATAAGATATTTGGTTGCATTGTTGATGTTTTCTTATAATACCTTATTAGAGAATTCTGATCGTTTGTTGAGACTGACATAAGACCGAATTTCCATATTCAGGTGAAATCATGGAATCAATCGGTTCGAAACTCAGTTCACAGAATGAGAGTCCCTTCATCACGTGGGTAAATAAATCAAGCTCTTCACTCCGATTCCCTCCTGCCGACCTTTGTGCATGAGGATACAACGAAGTATTTCTCTCAATGAAAACAGCGGCTGACTATAAGCTATTGTTCTACGCGGGTGAAAAAAATATATATAGACCTTTTCCGCCAAAGTGATATCAAGAGGATTATTGTTATCATTTGGTAAAATGATCTGATTATAAGCGGATTAATTTGGTGATTAGTGATTAAGTAGGGAAGAGTTGGTGTTGAAAAAGAATGTTTTCCGAAATGACATTTTCATTAATAGTTAACGCTGATGCCGTGAAACGAGGAAATAACAAGAAAAGACTTTTCATTACTGCTTTAAATATAACATTTTAAAGATAACCGTATATCATTTCATTTGATTTTCATGTGAGTTCTTCTGAAAAAAAAAAACTTTGCAATGGTAGTTTATAGCTTTTATTGCTTTATCTTCGACTGTTTTTTTTTTCTAAAACTGCTGACTATGTTTATTCTTTTTCTTTTTTATGCCATGCACAATTTATTTAGTACTATACGCCCTCTTCATTGTTTTACAATTCCAATATGGTCTCAGTAAGTTGTTGTTAATCTTCGTTTTCCTTTAACTTTTTTTCCACAAAATACTCTTCCTCCTGCTCTCTTTTGTATAGACTTTATTTATTCAATTCTGTATTTGTCTCTCCAAATATCTTTATTTACCTTTATTTCCTTCGTACTTTTTAACCTTTTGACTTATTTGCCTCGCAGTTTAACCTACGCTTTGATTTTTTTCTACTTACCTGTCTTTTTACACCTAGAATATGTTTAACCTTTTTTTTCCTATTTACCCGTCTTTTTACATTTTTAATTTTGGCCTCAGTAAACCTTAGTCACTGGAAAAGCTGTAAGACTTCGCATGTTTCGAGCAGTAGAAGTTGTCTCTCCTCTCGGGGCACAAATACCTCGACGTGACCTTTGCATGAACAGTCACGTCCAGAGAAAATTATTTTCTCCTTTTCCGGGGAAAAGGAGGTGAAAATACTTTCTCTTCTCTATTCTTTTAGCGCTGTATTTTGTTTAGATCCTATTGGAATACAGCCATGGAATTGATGGAATCTGTACGGAGATCTCTCTCTCTCTCTCTCTCTCTCTCTCTCTCTCTCTCTCTCTCTCTCTCTCTCTCTCTCTCTCTCTCTCTCTCTCTCTCTTTCCTTTCGGGAAAAAATGTAAAAATTATTTTTCTTTATTCTGCTTGTATTGTATTTAGTTCAAAACCTGTTGGTATATGCCCATGGAATCGATTGAACTGAATATAGATTATCTCTCTCTCTCTCTCTCTCTCTCTCTCTCTCTCTCTCTCTCTCTCTCTCTCTCTCTCTCTCTCTGGAGAAAAATTGCGAAAACACTTTCTCTTCTCCATTCTCTTTTTATCGTGTTTGTTCAAGCTTGTGCGATATGCCCATGGAGTCGATTGAAACTGTATGGAGAGTCTCTCTCTCTCTCTCTCTCTCTCTCTCTCTCTCTCTCTCTCTCTCTCACACATACACACACACAAAGTATAATCGCGTACGTATATTGAAGGATAGGGATTAAAACCAATAGTTGGAGGAAATTACATCTGGAAGCTGAAGATAATTTGTAAAAAGATTCCACTGAGATAAAAAAAAGCTTTGTAAATGAAGGTATTTCACAGTTTGGGGGGGGAAGTAAAAAATAATAAATTGTGCAGCTGACGAAGATTTGAATTTTCTGTAACGTAAGAAGAATAATAAAGATAGTTTGCGAGAAAAATCTGTGGTATGGACCTCTTGGCAGAACTGCCTCGGAGGAGAATAGAAATTTATTGGTATTTCTCTCTGTGGGCCAATTAGCAAAACTTCGGTGTTTGATGTTTTCGGAACTTGGTCTGTAAACTTGGACTTCATTCGTTCATGCAATATTTTTTTTGTTTTTTTTTTGTTTTTGTTTATCAACATCTTGTTATTTTCCGACATATAGCTTCAACATCGCATCTACATTTGACTTTTGCATTAATACCTTGTTTCTTCTTTCTCTTATTGCATATTCATTTGCGCACACTAAATTGGTCTCCTAAAAAAAGTCCCCCGCTCCCACCCTGCGCCCACGCGCGCCTTCCCCCTTCGATCGTCCAGTGACTGCAGTTCTGGGAGCATCAACTCCATTTCCTGAGAGAATGATTTTGTTTACTGTGTGGACCCGGATGCTGCGACTGCAGTCAGAATTGCTGATCGGGTGTTGGGGGGAGTTGTCCACCGGAGAGAGAGAGAGAGAGAGAGAGAGTGAGAAGAGAGAGAGAGAGAGAGGAGAGATAAATGTTATAAACTTCCAGAGAGAATGAGGCTGAATAAAGCTGAGAGAAACGAGAAGGTGAGATAGCTTCTTTAAGAGGGTATTTTGCTTTAGATATATTTTATATTTATTTTTGGAATTATTTTCAAGTACCTAGAATGTTTACATTCCAAGTTCAGACGGGAATCACACAGTTGCATGTTGGTGATAGCCGCTTCGAACTTTTTCCTACTATTTACCGTGAGAGTTTTAGTGTGTGACGAAGCCACTTGTTTACAGAAACATTTACACGTAGTATTTTTACATATCCTTAATTATTTATTGAAACGTTTACAGATAGTGTTTTTGCATAACGTTTTACCTTGCAACATTAAGTAGAAATATACGTAGAATTTTTCTTTATAGTTTTGCAAATGCAATTTTCATAACGTTTTCACATAGCCGTTTGCTAATGCTTCTTAGGTGCATGGAGCTGCTATAGGATGATCAGAGTAACCGTTTGTTTGTCATCATGTTCCGAGTTTCCATCACCTTTTCACTTAAACGATTTTACCACATTTCCCGAACTTTGATCCACGACAATTGGTACGACAGCATTCCTTTAACATTATTTCATGACGCTCTTGTCTTGTAACGTTTTCGTGTGGGCTGATGATGTTTTTGTCGGGTATTACTTTCAGTGTTGTGTTATTATTGCTCTTATGAATACTTTAAATGTTATTATTAAGCCATTATTGCTCTTAATACTCTTATTATTATTATTATTATAATAATATTATTATTATTATTAGTCGTGTTGCTATCACATGGCCCCCATAAGATTTTTTTACATTAACCATTGCAATTTTTTCATTATAATTATATTTAGTATTATCTCGTTTTTATCATGGCTACGGTTACACTGATGCAGATAATGAGATGAATTAACGTGGCGCGTCGTTCAAAGCCGTCCATCATGAACATTTCAAGTCCACTGATGGATGTTACCTGTATGTGTGTGTGTGCGCCGCGCGCGCGTTCGTGTATGGGTCCCTCTGAGTTTCCTCTTTTATAATTCGTCCTTCTCCTTCCCCGACCTCTGCTGCAATGTCCGTCCATTTTTCTCCGACTCGTCCGTAATTTACAACAACGTTTTCTGAAGGTTTCCGGAATTTCCCTCCGAACGTTTTCGCCTCGTCTCGGTTCTCTCTTTCCCCTTTTCCCTCTCGGCTGTGGCTGCCATAGTGACTGAATAAAACAGTTCACATGATTAGTTTCCAGCAGTTTCTTGGAAAACTGAGCCTCAGTATTTTGGATTAAAATAATGGCTACCTTGTCAGGTGTCCCGAATACCAGCAGGTTGCTGGATCCAAGTTTCGATTTTTCAGCAAAAGTTTCCCAAATGTGGGCACTTATTTCGGGCAGTTTCCCCGGGCACTAGCGGTTTCCACTAACTTGTTTCCCGCATACCTACAGGTTTCGAAGTGCAAATGCTTCTCAACAGCAACTTCACGAACAGCAGATGGCTGCTGATCCATAAGTTCTCTGAATTCTAGAAAGTTTCATTTGGATATTCATGAATTTCAGTTGTTCCACTAAGCATTCAATAGATAAATACATAGTGACAATTTTTGGCTTCAGATATTTCATAAGAAATGTCCTTATTGTTAACAGTATGTAACAATTTTGCCATCAGTTTCCATAAGTTTCCTTACTGTGTATGTACAGTTCAGTGAGTTCCAGATAATTGTGATTACAAGCTGCACCACCGGTTTCCCGACTAGCAAATGGTTCCCCCACTAATTTATAAGATTCTTTGAACAGTATCTGCTTTTTTATCAGTTCCACTTTTATTTTTTTTGCAGGGTAGTTTACTATAAAACTTATCAAAAAAGTCCCGTTTGCCCCGGCCCCTTTGTCATTTTAGGTGACAGCATGTTCTGTCAACAACTCCCTGTTCAGCTACAATTAAACTTATAATGATGACAAAGTAGTTCTGTCACAGCTTCCTGTTGGACAGCGATATTAATCATTGTATTGTTATTATTAACAATAAAAGTAATTTCTCCCTCTTACCTACCTCTTAGAATACATTCATAATAATAATAATAATAATAATAATAATAATAATAATAATAATAATAATAATAATAATAATAATAATGGTAATTATAATAATAAATACTTCCTATAACTTCACCTGGAAGCACTGGACAGAATCTGGATCAACAGTTTCTTGGTAATCATAGCAACTGTTTGTCCTCTCTCTGTTTATTTCTTCTTCTTCTTCTTCTTCTTCTTCTTCTTCTTCTTCTTCTTCTTCTTCTTCTTCTTCTTCTGCCTTGAGCGTAGTGCTTGGCTGGAAGTTTTTATTGCTCCACAAATACCAGAAGAGAAGATCCTTCGAAAGGTCAGAGGTCAGACACGGAGAGCATAAATTGACTCCATTCATTGTTCGTCGTACCTGGTTTGGGTTTGTGGGAATTTGGAATAAAACGATTTATTTTAAATATTTTGTATTTATAGGCTTCTCTAGTTTATTTACTGAATTATGCATGTTTAGATATTATTGATTTTTTACAGATGAGTTTTTAGATATTGACTTTATTAAATGAAGTTTTATGTATTTATAGAATTTGTTTCCATGAACTGAACTTATTGTGAAACCTGCTGATTAAAAAAAAAAAAACTAGTTTTCATTTTGATAAATGTAAAATTCATAAAGGGTATTTTATCCAAGTTGACTATTTCATAAACAAGAATATTTCAGTTTTACGTGTTGTTGGATGATAAAGGCTATTTTCATAAAAGATAATGAACTCCATTGACAGTCAGCACATTTGAGTTACAGGTGTTTGAAGTTTGTGGTGACAAAATTTGTCATAATTTTTAATTGATGTTCTTTGACTCAGTTTATTAGTCTTATTTTATTTTTGGATTCCTGGGAATTGGGAGTAGGGTTTACTTTAGTAGCGCTGATTCCTTCTGAGCTTAAATAATTTCAGGATTATCATTATTAAATAGTTCCCAATTATTCATTTATTGTGAAGTTAACTTTCAATGTAATTTAAGGGGATTACATTTGTCATTTCGAATTTATATTTTTCTACGTATATTCATTCAAATGAGTATTCTGCTTTCCTTGAACTTTAATGATGATCTTGTCTTTCATCGTAAACTCTCATATATTTTGTGAGGAAGAATTCGTGTCATTTGAATACAATGGAAGGTCAAGTTTTGGTGAGCTTAAAGAGTCCTCTTTGCTACTGATCCTGAGGAATCGAGCTAATTTACCGCTAAGCTTGGCCAATACTCTTGACAGCCAAGATGAATATCCTTTATTAACATTCTTTATTAAAAGATTGTATTTTTTATGCTAAGAAGTTTTGATATATTGAGGGTTTTCTGAAATAGTCTCCATTCACTGAGGCTTCATTAGAACAGATCGGAAATTCTCGTAGATTATCCGGAGAAATTTCTTCCACTTGTTACATTTTTATTTATTTAATTGACTTGAGATTACGGAACACCTATAAATGTTTTGCAAATGTAATTATTAGCTGTAGGTGATCGTGTTTCCCTTTATACAACGAACTTGAAACGGAACAAGCCCACGCACGCGCTTACACTTGCGCACACGCTCGCTCAAATTTTGAATATAAACTGCAGAAAATAAAACTGGAAGATAATTTATAGTATTTTCTCCTTTTCCTGAGTGTAGATACAATAACTATAGTACTATATAATAATAATAACTTCAGTCACTACACTAAGGGAGGTTTTTTTGTCAGAACAAAATACGTAGTTTGCGAATTGTAGTCTTTCAAACCTTTGTAAACAAAGTGTGTTGTCTATCAGAATGTAAATGTTGTAAAATATAGAGGAGCTTTTTGCCCAGGTTAATGAAGTAAATGTAAAAGAATAATCAAATAAATGTAAATATATATACCCGGTTGAATGCCAAAGATTGAGAAAATGAAAGTGAGCAGATATATATCCTCTAAGTCTCTGAGTGCATTTTTAAAACAAATGGATTACCAGCATCCAGAACACTCCGTATGTGTCCAGAGGCAAAATGTCAGGAGAACAAAAAGGGGCTCAGCATCAATCGCCGGGCAAACATTATTCTTTCGACTCGTCCGGTACTTGTCACGGACATTCGCTTAGCGACGGATTAGGTCGGGTTTGTGAGCTGATGATTTCCGATGCCGCTCAGGATCGTATGTAAATGGTGTATTTATTCATTGAACTTTTTATGCAGGTGGTAAAACCTGTTTGTATTGATCCGTTACTCCTCCTGAAATTTGTTTTATGTCTTCTTTACTTTGTTGGTGATGTTTTTCTTCGTTTACGTTGGACTGACTGAAGCGACTAAGTGTCAGGGTGCTCCACACAGCAGAAAAAACATGTCATAAACACTCGTCGGCAACTTATCGGGCACACATTGCAAACAAATTGAATATGAGTCTCCGACGTATCAGGGGTCCTATCGAGTGCTTCATACGATTATCCAGCATTTGTCAAAGATTCGCTCTCCACTCAGTCGTTGACTTATTTCCAACTCATATGTGGTATGAATGAGACAAATGTGCGATGTGTGTTTGCGACATGTTTTGCTGTAGTGTGGACACCCTTGCTGTGCAGTGTTTACTTACTTGCTATAGCGTTTTGTATGTGTGTATTTTTGTATGTATGCAATCCTCATGCGTACATACACAAACACACACGTACATATATATATATATATATATATATATATATATATATATATATATATATATATATATATATATATATATAGAGAGAGAGAGAGAGAGAGAGAGAGAGAGAGAGAGAGAGAGAGAGAGAGTTTGCAGGCTTATCTTATGAGCTTCCTTCAAAAGCAAGAATGTAGAGTAATTATTTATCTCTCTCTCTCTCTCTCTCTCTCTCTCTCTCTCTCTCTCTCTCTCTCTCTCTCTCTCTCTCTCTCATGTGATTCTTTAATGTAAAATCTGAATGGAAAGTGGAAATAGTGCTGTAAAGAAAATGACTGAATGAATAACAGTAAGTTTTATATTATAAAGAGGAAATGAACTTGTGAAGAATTGCAAGAGCAAGTTCTTCGATGACAAATTCCAACCAGAGCGATGTCGACACATTGATGAAGTCGTCACTGTCGGTCAGAGATCTCTTGCACATATTGCGTTTGATGACCTTGAGTTTGGTGACGCTGACACTTACTTGCATTGATCCTCTAATGATATTTTCAACTCTTTCTGTGTGTTACACACGAGGCCCTCGTGGTATGTCCACACAAACTGGATTTCGTCGCAAGAGAGAGAAACGATGTCCAGACCACGGTTGTTCCACTTACTGTTTGTTGCCACTTAACATTTAGTTGCAATTGATGTTATCATGAGATAATCATTACCATTTTATTTTTTGTCATGTTCAAGTGACTTCTGTGTCGTTTTCACGTCAACTTGATTGATTATTTGTTCTTTTGTTTTCTGGTGTGCAAAACAGTAGTTGCTAATCAGTGTGCGTTGAGTTCGTCTGATATAGATTGAGAGAGAATGGCACCGCATGCATTTTTTTTTTAAATAAACTCGGAAAATGTAAGATCATTTTGTTTCAAGATCCCCCCATCAAATTCATCATTATATATATATATATATACTATATATATATATATATATATATATATGAGAGAGAGAGAGAGAGAGAGAGAGAGAGAGAGAGAGAGAGAGAGAGAGAGAGAGTTACTCTACATTCTTACTTTTGAAGAGATGAGGAGTTTTAATAAGCCTGCAGACTCACTCTCTCTCTCTCTGCCCCAAAACGCTGTGCCAGCCACAGCTTCAGCACTAGGGAACATAACATTAATTCTGGCTATTCTCTGTGAAACTTCTTATGAGAATGGATATTTCCCCCCCCCCCTCTCTTACCACCTCCCCCCCTCCACCCCTCCCCTTTCACACCCCCCCCCTCAACACATAGCTAGTACTCCATATTTTGAAATTTGGATTTAGGAGGAAGATGTTTAAACGGAGTTCGCAAGGCTTGCACCAAATTCATCTGCATCTTTTCATAAATGACGGTGTGTGATCAGTGCCTTAATGAATTTTGCAGCGAGTTAAGACAAATTATGTTCAAGTTAAAAAGTGCCATTAAACTAAAGTTGATATAATTAGAATCAATAAACAGGACTGCCGAAGGTCATTAGGATTTATTAAATAGGAAAAAATCAATGAATATATTAAAGAAATCCATCCTGAAGTCTAACATTAAATTATTTTGTACAATTTGTAAAGAACAATTGATAAAACCTTTATTGTTTTCTTTCATTACGGTAAATACCAGAACTAGTTTTGTGGCTTTGTCCGTCTCGTGGCCTCAGTTAAAAAGTAATATACAGTAATTTCATCTTTCTTCAGATTTTTTTAATATGATTTCTTTCGTCAGAATGTCAGTTCCTTCTCCTTCTTGCCATTCCTTTCTTTGTCCAAGTTTGGAATTGGTGACGTCATTATATTGTCTGTTCGTCAGCCTTCGCTTCCATGAACTGAAGGCTGTCGTAGCATCTATAATGGCTCAGTTAATATTGCAAAGTCAGGAACATGTGGCGTAATGAAGTGAGCGGAATTTCATCCGTTCGGCTGAATAGAGGAGTAAAGGGATAACGAGATTAGCTAATTGTGCGTCTGGCCCGAACAGCTTTTATGATTTAGTCGGTATTAATTATGGCCTGATCACTTCGCCAATATAACAGTTCAGCTCTGCTGCTTTTTCCTTAAGGAAAAGATCACGGGAGAAAATTTTAAGGTATTTTCAAGTCAGTTTCCTACGCTAGAGAATAACTGACAAAGGAAAATAAGTGAAAAATATAGTGGGATTCTTCCATGTCTCTTTGGATTAAAAAATTCAAAAACCGAACAGACCGGGGGAAGTAACAGAAAAGTACCTAAAAATGAAAACCAAATACCGAATTTTCCCATTGGCTCCGATCATTTCGTTTAAAAAATGCCGCAAGTGAAAAGTTTCTCCTCTCCGTCGATTTCGAAAGAAAGGGGAAAATGGGTGCGATCCAGAGTAAAGAAGAGGGGAATTTTCCATTATTTCCCCACAGCGGTTTTTCCCCTCCTTAGTCTAATGATTTTGAGGGAGAAGGATTTGATGAATGCGGGTCTCTGCCCCGCCCAGAATTTCGGTGCGTATATGGGAGGTTTTTGTTAAGTCTTTATTTGTCTATTTTTTATTTCTCTTTTCCGTACAGGTGTATAGTATTTGTTTATTGTTTTCCTCCGTTTATTAGTTTATTCATCCTGAAAACCTGCCATGTTTTCATAGTTTTTAATCGTTATTTCTTCATTATTATAACTGATTGTTAGTTTCCTGATTTTTTGTTTAGTTTCTGTTTTCATGAAGGTAATTTGCTCTTATTTTATTGAAATGCCGGATATTTCACGCCGTTGATTTTTCACGCTGCTTATATTATGGTTTAATTGTTCTTTGCTTATTAAGAAAAATGATAGCTACCATATAACAGCAAATTGAAACAATTTACGTACAAAAACCGCAGTTAAAACGAAAGTAATCAGATACCTTAATCTGCTAATAAATAAAATCAAGGGGAATTAGGGGAAAAGTTATGTTTTGATATCACTCAAAAAAATATAATTTGAAACAACTTTCAACGTTGTGTTTGTTGGAATAAAGGACTAAAAGGTACATACTAGTTAGGTAGCAAATATGGAGGTTGATTTCATTGTTATTTATACTAAGATGTGGTGTTAATTTTTTGCCGAGGGATAAAAGGTTTGCAGTAATAATAATAATAATAATAATAATAATAATAATAATAATAATAATATCGTAAAATTCAGAGCAATAGAAAAATTATGAAAATAGTGAATCCAAAATAGAATTAAATGATCGATGACAATAATTTTAATTATGAAAGTGGTGATAGCAATCGCATTAAGATTCCACTCAGAATAATCAGAGTAATCATATTAACAGCATTCACTCTTATCCCGGTACCCTTCCTCCCAACCCCCAACCCCCACCCCGCAAAAAATAGCTAATAACGATAATTAGATATTTCTTTACAAGTTTTCGACGAAGACCGACTGAAAAAGACTTCTCGGCCTTTTGAGCGGGATTTGAATGGCGCTCAGGCCAAGAGCAAATACTCCCAAGACTCGCTTTCATGACTCAAGACTCAAGACTCAAGACTCGGGCTCTTCTTGGGAGTCTTCTTTTCGGTGGTGGGAGTCTTTCCTTTTTAGAAATCATTTTCGTGCTGCAGTAGTGTTTTCACACCTGCTTTTAATTTGATGACTCGTGCATTCTTGTGTGTGTGTGTGTATGTATATATATATATATATATATATATATATATATATATATATATATATATATATATATATATATATATATTATATATATATATACATACTGTATATGCATATATGATTGTCAGCAGTCTTGAGTCCCCTGTTCAAGGATAGATTTGGTACTGACTCCGATACTTAATTTGATCTTTTTCTGTAACCTACAACAAAACAATATAATAGTAACATTAACAGTAAAGTAGAGCGTGGGTACTTCATCTTCTGTACCATTTATATTCCTTGACACCTTCCTCGTTCTGTCGCCTGTCAAGAGAATTTAACGTCAACGCAAAATGTACGAGACGGGAAGACCGACGAAAGTGAATTGCAGTGGGAGTAAATAGCTTGGCAGATCATCCCCGCGTGAGAAGTTGATGCTGAAAAGCCGCAGAGGAAACCTTAAGCAATATTATATATATATATATATATATATATATATATATATATATATATATATATATATATATATATATATATATATATATATATATATATATTATAATATGTATATATATATATTATATATATATGTGTGTGTGTGTCTCGCGAAGGATCCAGAGTGATGTATTTGTGTACGTACTTGAAGTACATTTTTTGAAAAATTGCAAAACTTACTGCTTTCCACCATATTCTATGGACTTGGTCCGCGGAAGATGGACGAAAGCTGGAAGTTTCTGTAATTCTTAACAAATATACTTCAAGACCGTACACAAGTATATCACTCTGGATCCTTCGACATAGATGATGCATCACATCACTGTGATTAGTTATATACAGTAAGTATATATGTATATATGTATATATATATATATATATATATATATATATATTATATATATATATATATATATTCGTGTGTGTGTGCGTGTGTGTTTTGATTAGTTATATATATATATATATATATATATATATATATATATATATATATATATATATATAGCGAGGGAAAAGGCATAGAAGATAACAATATAATGGCTGCGACGTCCATCCTTTAAATGACTAATTGAATGATAACGGGTGAAACCATGAGCATGAGACTCCACCAGCATCAGCCATTCCCTAAACCTACACAGAATGATCCTCAGCACCTCTGATACACCTCCCATCCCACATCCTCTGTCTCCTTTTCCTTCCTCCTCCATTTCCTTCAGTCCGAGGCCAGGTGCCTAAACGGCCTCTTAACACCCCTTCGTTTCACCTACCTTAACCTTTTCAACTCTCCAGTTGTAAATATTTCTCACCCTTTCCGCCATTCTTAAGGTGCGTCCACACCACGGTGAAACATGTCATAAACACATGTCGGCAACTTATCGCATATATATCACAGACACGTTGAAGACATGTCAACGACCGCAAGTGGAGAACAAGGCTTATAATAGTACCAAGCGCTGGTTAGAAGTGCCAGTAAGTAAGGCAAATGACTTGTGTTGAGGGCTGTTTGCAATGTGTGCGCCATGAGTTACCGAAGTGTGTTTTTGTCACGTTTTCCTTCTCAACATTTTCCACACATTTTCACATAAACACTTTTTTCTCACGTTCGTATTGAACACCTGTTACTGTACATTATTATTATTATTATTATTATTATTATTATTATTATTATTATTATTATTATTATCAGTCTTACGGAATACAGACGATAACGAACGAAGGAAAATATAAAGCGAAAAGACCAGAGCGTTTCACTTAAGGGGCTGGGGAGGCCAAAGATTGGTTTCAGTTCAAAGAACCAGTGGGGTCTATTCTCTCTCTCTCTCTCTCTCTCTCTCTCTCTTTCTCTCTCTCTCTCTCTCTCTCTCTCCAGCTGTCGCAAAAGTTTTCTCTGCGTCACCTCTTTCTCCTCAAATTAACGAAAGAAGAAAGTGTGAGCGTTTTTCTTATCTTTCCCGGATTTCTTCTCATTATACAGTATGTCTCGATCGAGGATACACAGCAGTTAGGGCAATTATAACTCCCTGCAGACAGACAATAATTTCATGTACAGATGGTTATCATTTTAGTCGTTTCATAATTTAGGCACTCTTAGATTCTCTTTCTAATGATAACGAAGAAAAGAGTGTTTTGCTTCCAAGGAAACCATTATTTTGTCACACAAACCTATAATGAACAGGAGGTGAAGCCTCTCTGTATTATAAGAAGCTGCTGGTTTCTTTCTTGAATACAACTGAGAGTTTCAATCTCTGGAAATTAACCCTGCCCTTTCCCCCCACCTCTCTCTCTCTCTCTCTCTCTCTCTCTCTCTCTCTCTCTCTCTCTTTCTTTTACGCAAACACATTCTCATAAGCATACAATTTTCTTCTTTCTTAACCCAGTTGGCCATTCCTCAATGGACGGGAGGGTATCGTTCTCAGCTAGCGCTGTGCTGGTCCCGCTTTCGATTCTCCGACCGGCCAATGGAGAATTAGAGGAATTTATTTCTGATGATAGAAATTCATTTCTCGTTATTATATATGTGGTTCGGATTCCACAATAAGCTGTAGGTCCCGTTGCTAGGTAGCCAATTGGTTCTTAGCCACGTAAAATAAATCTAATCCTTTAGGCCAGCCTTAGGACTGTTAATCAGCTCAGTGGTCTGGTTAAACTAAGGTATATTTAACTTAGCCCAACTGGTTTACATAAGATATGATAATTTCCTTGTTCTTTTTTTAACCAACGCATTACAGTGTCACGAAATGTATTTTAAATGCATTAGATACAGCTAATAATGGAAAAATACTGAAATGCAAACCCCCATTTTCAAAACGCACTCGCCCGAGAGAGAGAGAGGGAGAGAGAGAGAGAGAGAGAGAGAGAGAGAGAGAGAGAGAGATTTTCACATGACAGGATATGCATTCGATGACTGAAGACTGGTGTGTCTTTTATGGGCCAAAATAATCCCTTTTTGACATTATGGAGATTGACACTCCCGAGCAATTTTTCTCCTTTCGGTTGTTATGTTTCGGTGAAAATTGGGTTGCTGGTTGTCTCCATGTCGGTATCTTTTGCTTTTTTTTCTGCCTTTGGCGTGTCTATTATTGCTTCGACATTGTGAGTTCATTAAACTTTGCCATTATTTCATCGTTTGTTTTCTTTTCTGTTAACGTTTTCACACTGTGTCATGTACAGTATGCTGATGATAAAAATTTAGTGATTTGTGGAATTACATGTTTAATACGTGGTTCAGTCTTGACTGAGCTGCCAGTGGATGATGGGACAGTGGTTCAACTTTGAATAAATGAAAATGGACATGACAGAGAAAAGTAGATGAGTGATGAATATTTAGACATTCTTTTAAACTTATTAAGCATCAGTATCCATTACCCTTAAGAAAGATGTCCTCAGCTTTGTGGTATAGGAAATGCAAGTTCGCTGGCGCTGGCTGTGTTGCACCGTGGCACCTCTGCGGAATGGGAATGCTAGAATGCTCACGCCCTGTGCTAAAGATAATAACGGAAGTTCTCAAGTGAAATATTACTTTTGATATGCAGTCAAGAAGGATATCACTGGGAGTCTGGGACAATGGTTCTGAATCATAAGTTTCCGTTGTAATGAAAAAGGGGACCTACACCCCGGGTAATTATGTCACACTGATAAGGGTCCCTGGGCGCTTCTGACGTCCAGACAGAACAGTATTGCACCATTGGTGAAGCAAAAGATACGAAGCACAAATGTTATCAAGTTCTGCCATTGTAGCAAGCATTATGAATAATACATATATGATGCTGCACTTTATATGTTTCTTTCTTGATTCGAATCATGTTGTCAGTTGTCCTTGCTTGACTCTCGCCATCTCGTTAATAATGTGTCTGTATATATCATAAACAGTCCTCTGGGTCTCGTGCATTTAAATCTTAACTTCCACAAGTTTAAATCATAATTTCCACTGCACCGTCAACGCGTTATTACCCAAATGAAGCAAATAGTTCATTTTCTTCGAACCTCTTGTTCAGTTGGAGTCACCTCGACGCCCAAAAGAGGAAATTCGAGGAATCAGAAAGATAAATCTAAAAAGGAAAAAGTGGTTTCCTCAGAGCCGCCGCCATTCCAAGCGGGATGCGACAAAAGAGGCCCAAGATGGCGACCACCTTTCAACTTCCTATTGAATGACTCTTTCTGTTCCTGAAGGCCTTTCAGTGGCGGTTTCCAAGAATTGCTCGTCTCTTCTCTTCCGCTTTCGCTTTTCTTTCAGTTTCAGGTTCCTGGTAAACTTTTGTCATTGCGTAGCGGGGAGGAGACCAGGTTAAAGATATATATAATTTATAGGTTTTGTCTCTCTCTCTCTCTCTCTCTCTCTCTCTCTCTCTCTCTCTCTCTCTGTCTTTATATATATATATATATATATATATATATATATATATATATATATATATATATATATATATATATATACATACATACATACATATACGTATACATAAATACATATAAACACACATTATATATATATATATATATATATATATATATATATATATATATATACACACACACAGTTTATAGGTGCTTCAGTATGCACTAAAAGGTAATTTGTAGATGTGATTAGTTTATATATATATATATATATATATATATATATATATATATAGATAGATAGATAGATATATATGTGTGTGTATATATATATATATACATATACACACACAAACACATATAACTAATGACATTTGCACATTACCTTTCAGCACATTGAAGCACCCATAAACGGTACATGATCTTATGCTGTATATATACAGTACATTCATATACATATATACATGCGTTAGTAAAACAGCATGACCGCATACATTCTACTTCGACTTATTAACTTATTTCGCCTAATTAATAGGTCATCAAGAGTAACTATTCAGATGATAACAAAGACCAGTTATGATTCTGTGATCAATAATTGTTAGCTGTTAAATCTAAAGACGATTTGGGAGTCCCATAAAACAAAAGCTGTATCGCAGTACTTATGCTCTACTTACGGTACAGTCAAGAAAAAAAAGTGTTAAAATACCTGTCACACTGATAAGGGCGTATTGTCTGTGATTTGTAACTGAGACCTTTCCATTATATGGAAATTTCAGTTTTATGGAAGAAAAACAGTTATATGGATTTCGAGCTTTGACTAAAAATGAATAATTTCATGTTGCCATTGACTTCGGTCTTTTTGTGTTATTACCCTAACAATGCTGCTGTTCCTTTTGTCAACCTTTCTCTTGACGCCAAGAGAAATATAAATATAAAGTGAAGAAAAGAAAAAGGAAAAACCAGGATCGCCCCTTGACAAAACCTGTCCCAAAGTGGGCTGACAGATTTATTCCGGGTACTGGGTTGGGGTCGATGTTATGGAAGGAGAGAGAGAGAGAGAGAGAGAGAGAGAGAGAGAGAGAGATATCTTAGAAAGAAGGTTGGATGTTATGGCACGGGGGGGCAGGGTGGGTTCCGGATTTGAGAAGAGGAGTTTTGAGGCTTCGGGAAGGAGGAAGAGGTTGAGGGTTGGAGGTGGGAGGTAAGAGGTTTCGAAGTGAGAGGTTTTGGACGATAGAAGAAGGAGGTTGGAGTATTTACAGGTAAGTGGGAGATTGAGGGTTTATAAGGTCATTTGATCCTGAGGTCCCCTTTTCTGAGTTACCTATATTTAGGGAGAGGGGCTAATATTAATCTCTCTCTCTCCCTCTCTCTCTCTCTCTCTCTCTCAGCATTATCGTCATCATAACTTTTTCCATGAAAACCAACCCTTCCAACATGGTGCATCAAAGACATCTTTCCCATTAATTCTGGAATTTATTTGACAGCTTCTGTCGAATTGTATTTTCTCTTCCGACCCAGTCTCTAAACATTCTACTGCTTATAAGGAAAAATATCAAGAAGGAAGTGGAGTTGGTGATATTGCAAGAACAGAGGGCTAGAGATTGCTAGCGGAGGGATCACGGACTCCCTGGTGTTAAGGGCCATGATAGGTCCCAGGATTTGGTTAAGGTTTGACAGATTCTGGACCTGTGGTCTGCGTCTTGACTCGGCCATTGTAGGTAAAAGGACAAGTTCTTTCATTATTTATTTACTATTTGATTGAGAATCTCTCTCTCTCTCTCTCTCTCTCTCTCTCTCTCTCTCTCTCTCTCTCTCTCTCTCTCTCTCTCTCTCCATTATATATATATATATATATATATATATATATATATATATATATATAAATATATATATATATATATTGTTTGAGGCTACAAAGAGTTTAACGATGCTTTGTAAACATTACTAATAAAAAAAATCATGTTAGTAAACAAAATAAAATGATGACTTCAAATGTTGACGATGGTTTCTCTCTCTCTCTCTCTCTCTCTCTCTCTCTCTCTCTCTCTCTCTCTCTCTCTCTCTCTCTCTCTCTATATATATATATATATATATATATATATATATATATATATATATATATATATATATATATAATCTAGACTGTTGTTAATCTATTTCAAACTTTTTTTATTATATATGATTCAGCGATGTTACTGCATCCTTCTAATGAATAATGTGGCTAATTTGTTTATATTTGGAATAAAGCTACAAGCAAAATTTCTCCTTAGAACAATGCATATCTTGCCGTTTGGTTTTAATAGGAGTTATCATAGTTTATTTGTTGATATTAGAAAATGCATGAATAACAGTTTCTGAATAATACCAAATAATACCAAAATTGACCAAGAAAAAGTTAAAAATGCGCCGTAGTTTCTTCTGCGCAATCGAGTTTTCTGTACAACGTATAATCAAGGCCACCGATAATAGATCTTTATTTCGGCATGAGCCGTGGCCCATGAAACTTTAACAACGGCCCGGTGGTGGCCTGTACTATATCGTTGCCAGGTGCACGATTATAGCTAACTTTAACGTTAAATAAAATAAAAACTACTGAGGCTAGAGGGCTGCAATTTGGTGTGTTAGATGATTGGAGGGTAGATGATCAGCATACCAATTTGTATCCCTCTAGCCTCAGTAGTTTTTAAGATCTGAGGGCGGACAGAAAAAAGTGCGGACGGATAGACAAAGCCGGCACAATAGTTTTCTGTTACAGAAGACTAAAACCCATTTTTTTTTACGCCATGAACTGACTTGAGTAAATTTCTTTTTGGGTGGCAAGTTTCCGTAACCTCAAGAGTAACATAGAAGGAATCGGATAAGAGGTTAAGACAGCAATCTGAGGTCAACACCTACGGACGGCGTCTCATGTTGCGGTAACCATACATCAAAGAAATTATGTAAGGTACCGAAAGGGTCGGGTAATGTTACGCGAGAATACGAGAAAGGGAGTAATGCTCCTGCAGCTCAGAATCTACGTAACTTTTTCTGTGAATTGATGGATAGTACCGTGGGGAAAGATCCCAACAAAATTGGATAGAAAAAAAATGAAGAAAATTATTTTACTTTCATCTGTGTGGTCACATTCACTCCAGCGTCATACGGATAGGTTTTTCTTTTTTATCTTTTTTCCTACGGACGCATGATTGACGAGGATGTCATGCTCCAGCGGGTAATTGATGCGATAGGAATGCAAGGTATAAAGCGAGTACACTTCCTTCTTAACTAAACAGAAAACTGATCATTATTCCCATCGAATATCATGACAGAAAACATGGAAATTACCATGTACTGGTGAGCATCAGTGCAGGAATTTCAGGAGCTCCATCATTAGTACTACAGTAGTGAAACTCCGAATAAAGTGAAAATATGAAATGCAGGGTTGTCCCGCAATGAGTAATATATATATATATATATATATATATATATATATATATATATATATATATATATATATATATATATATATATATTCCTTTGTATTTACATGTACTCAAAGAACATGAATTAGTTGCATCGTTGAAAAGTGTATAAAGCTTAATACGTCAAGATGTTAACTGATGACTTGTGATATGAGATGCATATATATATATATATATATATATATATATATATATATATATATATATATATATATATATATTAATCTGACTAGCGAAAGGCTTATAATATGAATCCATCTAGTACGTTATCTATGAGTATAACGTAACATCAAAACCCATTGTGCCTCTGTTGTTCTAAATAGTAAATTAGATACCTGGTAATTAAAAGAGAAACACGTCCTAGAAAACACAGACATATATTTATATGTGTGGTTGCGTGTGTGTGTGTTGATAGGCCATTTTTCCCTGTAGCTGGCGTGTGTTTTTCCACCTCTGAAAGTGCTGGACAAAAGCGAAGCCTTAATATTTTGCCGATCAGTGTCATTTACATGAAGTCCCCTCAGTGCGATTCTCATATTTTTTTCTTCTGCTGTTAATATTGTTTTTCCTGGTGTTCCTGTTGCTTTTGCTGTCATTATCAACAGGCCCAGCCATCTCCCCCACCTCTCTCTCTGTCTCTCTCTCTCTCTCTCTCTCAGCTAATTTTGTGCTCTTGTGCCGAGAGGGACCCGTCAATGCAGGGAGCTCGTCTATCCAGGATCGTGGGAGAAACGTCCTGACTAATTGAGTCTTTGAAAGGGACACAGAAAGGGAAAGGTCGTCACGTGTTAATATTCCGTTTAATTCCTGCTATTTATAGACGTTGCCTCTTCCATTAGACTATGCCAGAGCGGCCACTTAGGCCTAGGAAAGGAAAGGTTAGCTTTAATTCTTATGATTTTACTGTAGCCTATCAATACTGTATTCATAATGATTTATGGGGTCTTGTTTATCTTGGTTAAAATGTCCTGGTGTTGAGCCTCTACTGTAAATAAAAGAAACGAAAAGATGAGCAACGTTGCCTCCGTACCTTTTCGCGACTTAGGCGCATGCGCAGAAAGCAAAGGACTCTATAGCTGAGTGCAAGTTACGTCGCCCGACTATTATAAACGCTTAAAGTTTCGTTTATCAGTGAATTTCACCATGAATTCGATAACGCGTTGTGTATTTGGTAGTGAATTTTATGATTTAGTGAGCGTTTTTGTTTTTTATTTGTTTTTTCAACTTTGCTTCGAATTCGAAGAGAGAAGAGGAGAGAATCCGTCGTGAATAGGAGGTTTGGGTGTTGACCCTCGGTTTCAAGGTTGGTTTTGCTTTTGTCTTTTCTTTTTCATTGAAATGAGAATTCCATCGACGTGTGAGGATTATTATATGTTATAGTTTTGTCATTAGTGTGTTTTGTGAATGTGATATGTATGCCAAATAATTTCTACTGATATTTAAGTTAAAAGGGTTGTAGCGAGGTAGGCAAGGTTAGGCCTACTTAGGGTTCTGGGGCAACTGTAGGCCTATTTTCACAATTTTATCAGAGAAAAAAACCTGTCGAAATGCGGGGTATCGGTGCATTTACTTGTATTTGAAGCGTATAGGGTATGGATTTTTTGGTAAAACTTGACTTTAGTTGCACGGCCTGATTCCCACCAGTCGCCAACCAGGACAGGTTACCCCCAGCCAGGCCAGGGCACGTCGCCCCAAATTAGGTTAGGTAGGTAAGATCTGGTTAGGTCAGGAACGGCCATTATAGGAAAGGTTATGTCTGTTTATGTATGAGGGACCTGACCTGGTCGAAGACTGGCGGAAATCAGGCCGCGCAACTAAAGTCAAGTTTCACCAGAAAAGGAAAGTGAAATTTGTCAGTCGATTACTTTATTGAGACAGGCTGCAGGAGGCTTTGGTACATCTTTATTTTAAATCATAGATGTATTCCGGAATTAAAAATACCATTTTTTTTTCTTGGTTTCAGTGTGTTTTGAACTTTTGTGACACTCATTTTGGTAGCAGATTGGAAGTTTTAGAGATACTGGACCCCTCTTTTAGAGATACTGGACCCTTCTTTTATCCTAAAAGTAAGGCTATGGGGAACCAAAGTGGGAAACCAGATTTTTGGGTGGGAAAAGCATGAAATGAGTGAAATACATTTTTGCATTCTATCCTACCTTAACCTTAAGAGATGGAGGTCTTACCTAGTCAGGGGTCTTTGGCCCCTGGGCTCACCTTCTAGCCTAACTGAGGGCACTGTTAACTGCAATAAGTAGTAGGGTTGTGATCCAAGGCAACTACACCTAACCTAACCCAGGATGCTGAGCCCTAATCCTGGCCAGGGGGCTATGCCCCTCCTGAACCCACTCCAACCTAGGGTAGGGCATAAATTAAAATACAGTAATCTCTTAGTTATCCAAATAGAGCCAAGGGCCTGTCTGATGAAAATAAAGCTCTGTGACGCTAAAAGGGCAATGCCATACCCTTACTCCCCCTACCTTGTTAGTATGGCAAAGTGTGAATGCTCAATATGCTTCTAAACAATAACATTACACTTTAAACTGAAAACTTGATGCAAAAGGCAATTAGCTAGTTTGTTCTCCGTTATTTTTAACAAAATTTACGGTATAAATACACTTGGGAAAAATAATTAATTCCATTTTAGTTTTCATAAAGGAAAATGATTGAGATGGCTATTTGTCTATCAGTGTGCACTTTTTCTGTTTACCGTCAGATTTCAAAAATTACTGAGGCTAGAGGGCTGCAAATTGGTATGTAAATCATCCACCCTCCAATCATAAAACATACGAAATAACAGCCCTCTAGCCTCAGTAGTTGTTTTTCATTTTATTTAAGGTTAAAGTTAGCCATGGTCATGAGTCTGGCAGCTATAGGCTACCACCAGCCCATGGATGGAAGTTTCATGGGCTGCGGCTGAGAGTTTCATGGGCCTTGACTGAGAAACTCTCAGCTGTGGCCCATACAGGGAATAGGTCTCGGCTGTCTTAAGTAATTTGGCTCCCCTTAAGTATTTGGAGAAAGGAAACCCAAACTTTCTCCTTCAATTAGAGCGTGTTTCATAAGTTTTCTCATATTTGGGTGCACAAAGCTCCCTTTAGGTCTGCAGGGCTTGAACTCTGGTTTATTAGAAAGTTGTGGAACATTGACTCTTGCGATACAGGTGCTTAAACCATCTTTGGTAGAAGATTCAGTTTTCATTTCTCTTTCCCGTGAAAAAACGAAGTAGAGTCTGACAAGTGCTCAGAACATGTTTAGATTGTTGAAGTTATCTCTTATTAAACTTTTGCTCAGTACATTGCCTTTTCTATGGGTTAGCTTAGAGAGGTTGAGATTCCAGCTGAGTGTGTTTTTGGCCCCAGCTTAGTGTTTTTGGTGCCAGCTTAGGGAGTTTGTGAAGCCAGTTTTAAGGTTTTTTTGGTGCCAGCGGGAGTTCAGTGAGGGAGAGTCAGAATTTAACCCGTTTCTTATGCTACAGGCTAATGTTCTCATGCTTATACTAACTTGGTTTGGAAGAAATGAGAACACTTAAGCCCCTATTTGTAGTAAAGGCTTATGCTGCATAGGTTAAGGTGACAAGGTAGTATATATTGGTGCAAGTCTTATTTTATACCTTTTGGGGATAAGTTCAGCCCTCAGGTTTTGGTAGATGGCCATTTGCAAGCCTCCTGGCTTGCTTGGAGGGACTTAGGGGCAGAACCTGACGTGGTGGAGGCAGTGAAGAGTTTTGATGCCTTTTAGGTTACCCTCCACTGGTTTAGTCTCCTATAGCCGTTCCTTTGTCTTCTCCAGCAAAAGTCTCTTTTTTTAGTAGGAGGTTATAAATTAGAGAGAAAGAAATGGACCAGGCAGTAATTCACTGGGATTTTACCTCTTGACTTTTTCATAGCTCCATAAGTGACTGGAGATTGGCGACCATTGTTGGACACTGAAACTGAATGACTTCACGTGTCTGCTCCCATGCTTTTTGTTTTTTCAGCATGGTTTTAGTGACTCCAAAAGAACTGTTTTGGTGGACGTACAGAAGACATCATTCTCATACCAGTACATCCTCAATGACCCAGGTTCCTTCGAGGTGTATTTACAAAGGTGGTGTTGTAGTTTAAGGCGCTTTGTTTGGGCTCGTGTACAGAGCCTCTATAAGTATTCACTGGGAATTTGTTGCCCATTGTTGGATGGGGTCGATTTTTAGGTGCAAGAAATCTTTTCTTCTAAGTCAGCTGGTTCAAGTTGGCCAACTCTTGGCAGTATGCCAAAGGCCAAGGATCTGTTGCTTCACCTGGCTCAGCCTCTGTGCAATATGATTTTCAATTGACTTCCCTAACTCTTCCTCATTCTTATCTGGTGATGTGGGGATGATACTTGAATTTGCAGGCTTGTCTGTCAGAAGGCAAATTGGCACTTGCTCCTTGAAGAATTTTAACCCTGAAAGAAGCTACCTAAGTGGTAAGGGCTTTCTTTGTTAAGAAACACGGCCTCATTTCAGATTTTGTCAGAATAATCAGGCTCAATTACAGTACAGTCTCAGCATTAGAGATTACGACTTACAGCTAATGTTCATTAAACTTGTAAGTAATCCAGGGACACTGAAACCAGACTGAGTAAAATCGGGAAGATAGAAATAAGTCGGTATATTTTAAAGAGTATGAACAAATATTCTTGTCATTGTAAGAAGAAATCATGGTAGTTAATCATGGGAATACTCTAGATAATCAGGGAAGGGGTTAAAGGAACAGGTTCTTCATCTTCCTCATGTTCTTTGCAAAAGTTCTTAGTAGCAGAATAGGTGCCCAGAGCAAAATTTGAATGCAAACATCAACAAAAATTATGCAGTACATATTAAAAACCAACTTACGAGTAAATGAGGATACAAACGGCCGTTAGGAATGTAACTCGTTCGTAAGTAGGGTAGCATCTGAGTATGGTAATTATTAGACTATCCTAACTGGCATTTTCAAGTTATCATGTAATTTAGGAAGCATGTGAAATCCCATGTTGACATGTACAGCAGCATGGTATTTTGCATGTTATGTCACCAAAGCTAGTTGCATAAAAATGAACTTGCCTGATGTTAATCACTATCATCATGTGAATGTTCACTACATTTATATTTTCTTATCAGTGAAGTAATAGTCCTAGTAGGAAGACAGAACAGTCAGCTCAAGCATTTTCCATACCCATACTAAACAGGCATGAAAGGCATCCAGAAAAAATCAAATCCAGTATTTTTAAAGATCCTAATATTTTGGAATAGTAATTACCTGCTAAGAATGATGACGATCTCTGCAACCATATGCATCAACAACTGTGAGTGGAGTGTGTGGATCAGGTCACTAGCCTGCTTATGTCTGATCCTCAGTTTCATAGCTCCTTTCCCTACTTCTGACACATCAGCAGATATACTAAGCCCCCAAGAATGCAGAGACATTTTTTGCCGAAGAGACCCTTGTCGGCTACCAAAACTGGAGTTGTGGACTCAGTGACTGTTGCCTAATTTCATTCGTCATTGTGGATGGACTTTCAGTGTGTGTGTGTGTGTGTGTGTTCTGGGGAAGACCATATTAAGAAGGTTGGGGGAAGGACATGACCTTTCTGCTGCACTAATCTCTAAACAACTATAAAAATGTTGTCTTGAGTCACTAATGCCATTTTTGTTTGTTTCCAAGACTGTTTTTTTCCAAGAGCATTCTCTCTTTGGGATGGGTTGGTGCTCTTTCCAAAGAGTAAGGTTGAGACAAGGGAAAAGAAATGGCTTTTTGATGGTCAGGTCTCTTATTCACTGTGCGATTACCTGTGAAGTACTTTTGGGGTCTGCAAAGTGATCTGCAGCCAAGATTTTGGCTATGGCTATGCTGTTGACTTTGGGCTTCAGTATAGGCCAAGAGCATCATCTAAACCCTTCCTTTCAGTGTTCTTATGCTTTGGCCTGAGAGGGAGGGAAGGAGAAAAAAAAGAGAAAAAGGTAGGAGGACACAGAGGCTGGCAGCCCTCCCTCTCCCTCTTGCCATGGATTAAGGGATGCCTGTCATGCCACTGGTCTGTGTGTTAGCAACAGGGGATGGAGCCCCTAGTACTGTATGTACTTTAACCCAGTTACAGTCTATTTTTCAAGGAATGGTACTCTCCCATTTTTCTCTAACCACTCCTGCTCCCAAAATATTCTCCAGAACTTTTAAAGTCCCTCGCCTTATCTGCAAAGATATGGGCAAAGCTGGGAGTCACCAACTACTGTTTTCCAGGCTTCTAAAGTAGACATCTTTTGGTGGTTTTATCCATCACACTCGGATGAGGATTGGAACTTTGCACTCTGTGTTGGACTCTATTAGAGGGTGACATTTTGCTTTTGATTGATTTGAAGGACTTTCTGTAGTACCTCCATTTAGTTTGTCAGAGGACTGTCGCTTGGGACTGTTGACTGCTTCACTGGTGTTCATGCAAATGTACACCTTGGTATTAGATGGGACTCCTTCACTGAGGAGCTTTTTATGACTGGATTTATGATAAGTTGGTGCTTGTGTCTGTCTCGCAATGTTCAATTGCTCTGTGTTTTGGATTGATTGCTCTCATTCTATGTTTATGAGATTATGATGACCTGAGAAGCGTCAGACCTTGAGCCCAAGCAGCAGACAAAGTACCTGGTCTTGCTGATTGGCACAGTAGAGGTTAGTCTTACCTACAGATGGGATCTGCCAGGTTTCCCCAAAGTGTTTCGTCTCTTGTAGAAGGAATGTTGATCCTGGTGATTTGCTCTATAGTGTCCCTTAGAAAAGGATTTCATGGTAACTGGCATTATACATGAGTATGTTGTGTGGTATCAATCAGTCTGATGATGAATTGCCAGCTCTCTCTCCCTGTATTGTCCTAAATTGCTCTCCTTGGTCCAGATCAAGATTGTACACCCAGTCTGTATTGGGCCTGTTGTGAATGCTTCCAGAACAGGAAATTGGGCAATGGCTGACTGTTACTACTTTCCATCGATCCCCAGCCAACAACTCACAGACTGTTCATGGTCCATTACTATTTCTGGAATATTTAGAATATTTAAAAGTAGAAAAGATTGGGTCAATATTCAGGCAATTAGAAAACAAATAGACTGGAATTGCAGAGGATTGCTAGTAGTATAGTACAATGTGTGTTAGTATATGGACATAGAGCATGGTATGACTGTGAAACTGTTTCTAGGTTATTTAGACTTTAAGAAAAAAAGCTTTAAGATGACTCTGAAGAGTCAGATGGGTGGGTCGAGTGAGAAATTATGAGAATTCTGTACAAGGCATAAGTCATGACGAAGGGAGATAGAGATGGTTTGGATATATCAACCAACTCTTTTGGTGCCCCAAAAGTATTTAGATTTAACGAAGGGGAGATGGAGATGGTTTGGACATATCATCCAACTCTTTGGTGTCCCAAAAGTATTTAACTTGCAGGACAGAGTTAAATGACAAGTACCCAGTGTGAGTCCTTTTTAATTAGATATACAGTGGCAAAAAGAGGCACAAAGTTCATGAATCTTTTATTCCTATAAATCAGTTTCCAAAACCTCGACCAAGAAAATTCCAAGAATAGGTATTGATGTAATGCTGATCGCGTTTATGAAGTTATTCTTCAGGTGACGCTTGACGTATAAAATTCTTTGGATGGTTGCCGTTGGGGTACATTGACCTAAGTTCCTCCTCCTTTTAAAGTGAGATTCTGAAGCTTTCTTCCGCAAATTTTCGTCGCAAAATGAGCTGCGGTTATCTCACGCCAACAAGGAGGAAGAGTTTAGCAAAGGGCACTTGTTTTAGGGAACATTTAGGGATGTTCTCTGCAATTTTCTTTATTGGCTTTGCAAATATACTAATTTGATTACAACATGTTATAATTTGATTACAACTTGTGATAACAAATTGAACTGTTTCATCTTCAAATTGGCTTAGTAGAACATTATTGTAGTAAAATAAATGTATGTAATGGCAGAAGGAGTTAGGTATCAGGGTTACTCTCTTATGATTGTAGAAACAGGTACACCATGAACTGAAATCACACAGTTTTTGGCATTGTTTCGTCAACACTACTCCACTCGCAACACTCTAGTATTTATACGATTGACGGTTTTTTATTTAGTCAAGGGATGGAGAACGAAATGAAATTACTGGGACTTCTCATGAGCTACTTTGTTATTGTTTTAATATATATATATATAATATATATATATATATATATATATATATATATATATATATATATATATATATATATATATATAATATATATATATATATATATATATATATATATATATATATATATATATATATATACACACACATATACATATACATATATTTATGTAAATTGCTGAAAACTGGTTTAAGTAAGTCTGCGGAAGTTAAAACAGAGTAGATGTTTTATGTTGGGTGAGTTTTTTGAAAACATAGGGGAATTATGAAATTGGCTATATTACATTTCCATTTGTTCATATAGCCATAATATACATCTTAGCTGAACTAGTAGATCAAGAAAACGTTTATGTTTATTTGTCTATTTTTCCGTTTTTAATCGTGTATATGTATGTTTTTTAGCATTAACAAACTGGATTTTTTTTTTTCTAAGTGCTGTCGACGTAGCATTTGTAGATTGAATGTCTGACCACTTCAGGATATTCGGATGGGTATTTTCTTTTTGGAAGTTCTTCATTGCTTTTTATTTGCAAAGTTACTGATACAGGTGCTCCCATTGATAATCCTTCGATAGCTTCAAGTGTTTGTTAAAGTTCAGTAACTGTTTTAATTTTTTTTTAATTTATAGTGATTGATTATTTTTACATCCCTATGATAAGGATAATTAGAGAAACGTAAGTTCACCATCAGTATGTACGTACAGCACCACATTGTAATTAAAGAACTCCTGGAATTTCTTGAGTGAAAGATTGTCGTTACGATGACTTTTTTTTTTTCATTTATAATTTAGTTTGTAGACAATAATATAGGCTAGATTGGGACGAATCTTTGGTAATTCTTGCGTTATCCCAGGTGGTTTATCCACTTTTATTTGTATGTAATCCCATTCTTCTTTTACATTTTGAGGTCTTTAATTTTGCCTGTATTCTTAAGATCTCTGTTAAAGGGTTATCATGAGGACCATTTTCAAAAGTCGTCACATTTGCTTTCCCATTTTATTAATTTATTCCGTATTATTAATTATTATTACGCCTTAACCTTTATCAGTCCTTGTAATATGTAATATCAGTTTATACAAAATTTCTATACACGAATTGACATGCGTTTCATTAAAACAGAATATTTTTCAACTTAGGGCAGTGCTGAAGCCATTATTATTTTTTTTTTTTTTTTTAGTTTTAATGCAGTATTGGAATATATTTTTCCTCTGTTTCAGGTTCATAGGATAATTATCGTAGAAGATGTAAAAAAGCACTTTAGATAGACGTTATCGTTTATTCATCTCACTCTAAGTCGAGATGACCCCCACGTTTGTCTTCAGATGCTAATACTTTAAAAATACATTTGGGAAGTATATTACTATTGATATTGGATAGGATATTAAATAATATTGAATAGCTTGATCCAAAAAATACACTGATTGGTACACTTTCAATTTATTTGAGTCGAGATTATGCCAAGAGTTTTCTAGCAACCGGTTGAAAAAGGCTAATGTTATAAACTGCTAGATTCAGTTTTTTAATCACACTGACTTGGAGAAATGAAAAACAGTAAGGCCAGTATTAAGAAAAGAAGACGATTATTGTAAAAATTTTTTAAAACGAAAGGATCGGAATTTTAGAAGGAACTCGTCAGCTTCCTATGTGGTCAGGTAGTAAAAATGGGAAATCATAACTTTATCAAGGACATTTCAATCCAGACAGTAATTTCTGTTGTTTTATTTCATGATTGAGCTTCGTGTATATTACAAGGGAAATTTATCAAAGATGTAAAATAAATCCGCATTTGTATCTGTGCCATGAAAGTCATACTTTTAAGTGTTTGATCATTTTTTTTTTTATTTCATGATTGAACTTCGCATGTTTGCAGAAAATATATCTCGGATGCAAAATGAATCTGTGTCATATAGCCTAAGTGAGTAAAGCAACGTTAGGTGAAACCTCAGTTTTAGTGATGTATTTAAAGGAAAATAAAAGTAAATTATTCTGTGATAAAGTACTACAGCACTAAGGAGTCGAAATAGATCTCCTTCCTTTGATCGTTAATTTAAAAACCTTAATGGAAATATTTACGTTTGGAGTTCTTTAGAAGTTTATTTTACGGGATTTTTAAGTGTTAATCAATTTGCAAACATTAAAAAAAAATCGTTCCTAATACCGAATTTTTTTTCCTTTAAAATCTCCAGCTTCTGGGAATCGAGAAAGTCGGTTTCAGTATCAGATGTGGAAGAGTTTAATTTCGAGTTGCTTTGAAGGCGCTCGCAAGAACTGACCGCTCCCAGCTAATTAAGATTCTTCAGAAGAGGAAACCGGACACAGCCAAAAAGATGGCGTTAATTTCTCTCTCTCTCTCTCTTATATATATATATATATATATATATATATATATATATATATATATATATATATATATATATATATATATATATATATATATATATATATATATATATATATATATATATATATATATATATATATATATAGTGGCTCTAGGTTCGTCGTTGGACTGGTCAGTACCGTTCTCGGCTACCACTCTGCAGGGCCCGCGTTCGAATCTCCGGCCGGCCAATGAAGAATTAGAGGAATTTATTTCTGGTGTTAGAAATTCATTTCTCGGTATAACGTGGTTCGGATTCCACAATAAGCTGTAGGTCCCGTTGCTAGGTAACCAATTGGTTCTTAGCCACGTAAAATAAGTCTAATCCTTCGGGCCAGCCCTAGGATAGCTATAATCAGCTCAGTGGTCTGGTTAAACTAAGGTATACTTTTCTTCAGGTAGGTGTACCCTCCTCTGTTCTCATTAAGTACACAGAAGATTGTTAGTCTCATGCTTTTGTCCACCTCGGCTGCCACTCAGTATAGTCGACTAACTACCAACTACTTAATTTACAGATGAGGTCAGCCGAAGTTAAATAGATTTTTAACTTGAGTGAATAACTTATTCCTTCTCGCTATAGAGTTGAACTTGCTCTCTCTCTCTCTCTCTCTCTCTCTCTCTCTCTCTCTCTCTCTCTCTCTCTCTCTCTCTTTGGTTAGGTAGACAAGTCACTGTAGAAGAGGTTAATGATAATTATAACTCCCACATCCGAGGCCTCGTATCATTATGTGGGATTGTTAAAACAGTGTTAATCTTTTTTCTTTTCAATTTTTTCTGCCGGAAGGGAAATTCCGAGATAAAAACACGCTTGTCTGTAGTTTTGCACGTACAGTCATTTTCTATCATAGATATTTTCTGAAGGATTGGAACATAAAATGAGAATCATCTTTGAACTATTTATTATTATTGGATTCATGAAACGGCATTACAAAAGGCATTTCTTTCTAAAGGCCATTAGAAATATCCCATTAACATCTCTCCAAGGGACGCCATCTCATTTGGAAACTAACAAAAATCGTCCCCCTCCACATAACACTAGGAATATGTAGACCCTTCTTATTAAAAAAAATGGTATTAAGATTAAGGGTTAGGAACCTTGTTTTCTGTAAAAGTTTGGACGGTGGGATTTATTAGAGGAAATGGAAAGGGTAATCATTTGGAATCGAAGTAACGAGAAAGAAGTGAGTATTGATCTTTTGTTTCATTTGAAATATTTGTGTTGCCTGAGGTGAGAAGTGGGACTGGAGAGGTCATATGCTCTATAATATAATTTTAGAAATCTCTGGTGTATGTGTGTGTATATGTATATATATATATATATATATATATATATATATATATATATATATATATATATATATATATATATATATAAATAATATGTGTTTTCCAAATTAGTATAGTTCTGATTAAAACCCCGTATATCAACGTTGGTTCCCATATTCATCCCTAGCCCCTTACTCCTTTCCCTCTTCCCTCCTCTCCATCCATCCATTCTTCCCTCCTCCTCCAGCCATCCTTCCTCTCCATCCTTCCCTCCCTCCTTCCTTCTCAGTCCGTCCTCCCAGAATCTGAATTCCGATCCCATCCATTCTCCTCATCCTCCTCTTCTCGTATTAAGGGCATTATTACAGATCGCTGGATGCGAAGCCAATTTGGACTTCCTTCGGCGGGAGGCAGAGATCGGCGACGGTGATTTTCTCCCATTTTTTTCTCTTTATTTTGTACGCCAGCAGTTTCATTTCATTGCGCTGCTTCCTGGGTTGTGAGGTAGAATACCTTGTAGATGCAGGATTGCCAAAAAGAATTGGTATTAAAACACACACACACACACACACACACACACACACACACACACACACACACACACACACACACACACACATATATATATATATATATATATATATATATATATATATATATATATATATATATATATATATGTATGTATGTATATGTGTATATATTTACATCACTTTACTTTCGTTTACGGTACTCTGCAAGTTCTTTATAGCGTTATTTCTGTTAAAAATATATTTATATAAGCATTGCGTTAAAAATTGTTTGGCAGTATTTGTGTGCTGTCTCTCTCTTTTTCATATTATTGTGTGTGTGTGTGTGGCCGAATGGATGGCCACTTGGACTGAGGAAAAGTTTCTGAATCTGAATATCTCTCTGATCTGTGGGGTAGGTGTAGGAGGTAGAAAAGAGACTTGGTTGTGGTGCTTGCAATCCCATTCCGTGGGATAAGTGTGTGGGAATGGGTGGATTTTACCTTCTGATTCATCACTTTCAAAGGATGAACTCCTTTTTTATGAATATTTTTATTTGTTTTGATAACGTCAAATAGTAAAGTCTGTGTAAGATATCAGTTGAATGTTTCTTTTTTGTTATAAACATTTGACATCTCCATAGGGGGTTAGCGCACTGTAAGCATTACTTAAGGTTCTTTGCAGCGTCCCTTCAGCCCCTAGCTGCAACCCCTTTCTTACCTTTTACTGTACGCCCATTCATATTCTCTTTCTTCCATCTTACTTTCTACCCTCTCCTAACAATCTTTTCATAGTGCAACTGCGAGGTTTTCCTCCTGCTACACCTTTCAAACCTTTCTACTCTCAATTTCGCCTTCAGCGCTGAGTGACCTTATAGGTCCAAGCGCTTGGTCTTTGGCCTAAATTTTATATTCCATTCCTAAACATTTGAAACGGATAGTTCTGTTGATTTTCCTTGAAATAAAAAAAGCTTTTTTCACTGGTTTCCTGCCCATGTGCGTAGTTCGTGTTCACTTTGGAAGGCCTTTACCCGTTTGGTTGCTGTGGGCCAAATATATTGTTTCCAAGTTGCCTGTAAACAACTAAATGTTTACTGTTTGTTTTTTTCATATTGACCCCAGAAGTTGCATCAGAAAGTAAGAAAGTTTCCTCAGTAGTGCAAAGCCGTAGTCACACACGTTCGTTTAAGTGATTTCCTCTCACGTCGCAATTATGCAAGAACCCAGTTTTGCCAAAAATATTCCCAACTCTCCAAGTTTGGCTGTTACATGCTAACAGGCACCACATTAAGGAGGTTTATTTATTTTTCGCTGTGTAAGACGACTCGTGAAGTCGTGTATAATCAGTATAGGTGTCTTTAGCTAATGAATTGAAAGATTTTTTTTTTAGGCTTTTATGAATGAATATGAATGATGTTATGCCAGAAACAAAACTAAATCCATTTGTAATGCTCAGTAACTGATCGGACAGTTTTGTTTGCTTTCTTGATTCGCGCTTAAGAAAAAAAAACCGTAGTTGGAAGAAATATCGTAAATGAGCAAAGTTGGGAAAAGTCTTCGTACGGACAGTCTCCTTTATTAGAGAGAGAGAGACGCGATTGAAAAAAAGCTTAAAGGCGAACAGGTGACAGTAGACGAAACTTGGAAGGGATCAGGGTGTGAGTTTGCAGGGTGCTGTAGGAACAAGAGACCGTGCTGGCATACAGCCACTTCAATCTGAGAACAACGGAAAGGGCGTAAGAACTGATTTGGAAAAGAATTGTTGTCCTTGAAGCCTAATCTTGAATGGGTGAAGGGATTACTTAGCATACTGTACTCGGTGGAAGTAAATGTGGATGTTGAATGTAAGAGAAAAATAAAATGAAACTATTATACGTGATGTAATCAACAGGTATTCTTTTTATCATGCTTTCGAAAAATAAATCTCTTGGGGCTTATTTCACTTTGGAAATTCCAGGAATCGTCGTTGCTTTTGGGTCGTTGTCTCATGGAATAAGTAATGAAATTGAAAGGTTAGATCTGATGGTTTTGTACAACATGTACTCTCTCTCTCTCAATATATTTCCAAGTCCTGCACTTTCTTTCTGTCGTCGCATTTTAAGGTTCTTCTGACCTCGAACAAGAAGAAGGTCGGCGTTACACAAAGTGTCGTCCGGAATCCAAAGGACTCTGAAATTTCTCGTTTTTCCTGTCTTTTGGTGTGTCTTGTTTTCTATCCGTGTTAGGGGATATTATAATGTTTACAAACATTAAGCCACAAATATCACTTGATATCGAATTCACTAATCGTTAGGAATAACTTGCACTCAGGGGCAATTGTAATTGATAAGTTCTGTGCAG
>JANJGK010006492.1:0-2500 GCA_039081455.1 Macrobrachium rosenbergii
GCCTAAATTTTATATTTTCTATTCTTTTCTAATCACAAGGAACCGATTCTCCTACACAATTGCGTCACCCTTCCTAATCGCTTAGAGAGAGAGAGAGAGAGAGAGAGAGAGAGAGAGAGAGAGAGAGAGAGAGAGAGAGAGAGAGAGAGAGTATCCAGTCTACGCCAGACTATTGAGCTTTTACAACTGGAGTTTCCAGGTATTAGGGAGCAACTTTTCTCGCTCAGAGCCACATTTATCGAGAGGTGGAGGAGACACGTGAGGGCGGAAAATGGATCAAACTATTGACAATTATCATTTTTGGTTTTCTGTAAACGAAAACTATTGTGCCGGCTTTGTCTGTCCGTCCGCACTTTTTCTGTCCGCCCTCAGATCTTAAAAAAACTACCGAGGCTGTAGGGTTAGAAACTGGTATGTTGATCATCCACCCTCCAGTCATCAAACATACCAAATTGCAGCCCTCTAGCCTCAGTAGCTTTTATTTTATTCAAGGTTAAAGTTAGCCAATAATAATAATAATAATAATAATAATAATAATAATAATAATAATAATAATAATAATAATAATAATAATCTTTGGCAGCTTGAGCTTCGAGTCAATGGCCCTTGTGGTGGGTTTGTTCCATATACTGTAAATATTGTTCATTGTCTAAATAATAATAATAATAATAATAATAATAATAATAATAATAATAATAATAATAATAATAATAATAATCTTTGGAAGCTTGAATTTCAAGTCAACGACCTTTGTGGTGGGTTTGTTCCAAATAAATATCGTTCATCGTCTGAATAATAATAATAATGATAACAATAATAATAATAATAATAATAATAATAATAATAATAATAATAATAATAATAATAATAATAATAATAATAATAATAATAATAATATTAATAATAATAATTTTCTTTAGAAGCCTGAATTTCAAGTTAATGGCCCGTGTGGTGGGCTTGTTCCATATGAATAAGGTTGATCTTCTGAATAATAATAATAATAATAATAATAATAATAATAATAATAATAATAATAATAATAATAATAATAATAATAATAATAATAATAATACTTGTTAAAGAGAATGGCAGCATCGGTGGAATTGATTTTATATATGGTCTTTTCAATTCTTATTATTTTCGATTCATCAGCCCTAATGAGAAGAAAATAAAAAGAAGAATTGAAAAGACAATATATAAAATCAATTCCTTGATGCTGCCATTCTCTTTAACAAAACTTCTTTGAAAGAGGGTCTCCTCCCTTCAAATAATAATAATAATAATAATAATAATAATAATAATAATAATAATAATAATAATAATAATAATAATAATAATAATAATAATAATAATAATAATAATAAAAGCAAAAACAAATTAGATAAAGATACCCAAAGAACTCTGAGGTTGACCAAGAACTTGCTCGAATTCAGACGAATCTAAAGTACTTGGGAACACTCTGGACCATTCCAGCCTATTATTGTCCACACTTGCCGCCGAGTTTTACGGCTTCATGGGGCCGTGGTGGCACAATACAAGAACTATATCCGGGTCACACACACACACACACATACACACACACACAGCTGCGTATAGAGAAAGTTCAAGTGTAATGTCAGGGAAGAGGAAAGAACGTTAGGCCTGTGTGTTTGGGATAAATTTTGTGATACTTTTCTGGAGGGGACTGTTTACATATATATATATATATATATATATATATATATATATATATATATATATATATATATATATTATATATATATATATACTGTACGGAAAACACGCTGGTATGCAAGCAGTTAGCTTGCCCAGGTATTTCCCTGTGTGCAGTGGCAGTCAGGTTCCAACTTCTTTTATGACTTGTATGGCCTAGTGGGCAGCACCCTTGCCTGAAAGACCTGGGTTCGATCCTGATGTGAGTCAGAAACATATATATATATATATATATATATATATATATATATATATATATATATATATATATATATATATATATATATATATATATATAATTCAGACTAACCATCCTCATAACAAACGATATTACTTGTAAGATTTTTCAAGAGGCAAGACATAATTTAGCTCATTAAGTTGCTAGGTAATCAACAATTACACATTTAACTATCTAATGAAATTCCCCTGTGATCCTACGAAGATCATACGAGTTTCAAAAAACGCGAAACCACAAGAATCTGGAAAATATTTTCTCAAGATATATGCTTTCGCGAAAATGTATTATATCTTGTGGTTCGAAAACAAATATTCGCGAGAAACGTCGCCTAGGTATACCCTGTAAGTGACAAGGGTGTGGGGGGGGCGGTTAAGTGAAATGGCGTATTTCCCGGGAGAGTCGAACCTGTCATGCAGAAACATGCGATAGTTTGTTGGATTCAAATCCTGGAGGCAACGGGTCCATTGCCAAAGCAAAATATGAATGATTTTACGCTCGGGATAAACATCACAGTGGATGGTTTATTCATTCCTTTTAGAACGTGGGGTT
>JANJGK010006492.1:7500-32500 GCA_039081455.1 Macrobrachium rosenbergii
TAGCGACTGTACAGAAAACTCGATTGCGCCGAAGAAACTTTGGTGCATTTTTAACTTTTTTTGTTTTTTCATAAGACCAATATTTTACACATTTAGGGTGATGTTGATTCAATAAATAAAACAGGATGGATCCATAGGTAAATCGTTTTGTGAAATTATTTGTTAAACAATGGAATGAAATGAATACTTAGAGGATTTTTTTTTTTTTTTGTACTGTGCTTTCAAAACAAGAGGAATTTTTTTTTATTGAACTGTGCTTTCAAAACAAGAGGAACTTTTTTTTATTGAAATGTGCTTTCTAGAATAAGAGGAATTTTTTTATTGAACTGTACTTTCAAAACAAGAGGAATTTTTTTTATTGAACTGTGCTTTCAAAACAAGAGGAATTGTTTTTTATTGAACTGTGCTTTCTAAACAAAAGGAATTTTTTATTGGACTGTGCTTTAAAAAATAAGAGGAATTTTTTTATTGAACCGTGCTTTCAAAACAAGAGGGATTTCTTTTATTGAACTGTGCTTTCAAAACAAGAGGAATTTTTTTTATGGAACACTGCCTTATAACAAGAGGAATTTTTATGGAACTGTGCTTTCAAAGCAAGAGGAATTTTTTTTATTGAACTGTGCTTTCAAAACAAGAGGATTTTTTATGATTGCACTGTGCTTTCAAAACAAGAGGAATTTTTTTTTTATTGAACTTTGCTTTCAAAACAAGACAAACTTTTTTTATTGGACTGTGCTTTCAAAACAAGAGGAACTTTTTTTTTATTGAAATGTGCCTTCAAAACAAGAGGAACTTTTTTATTGAACTGTACTTTCAAAACAAGGGGAACTTTTTTTATTGAACTGTGCTTTCAAAACAAGAGGATTTTTTTATTGAACTGCTTTCAAAACAAGAGGAATTTTTTTTATTGAACTGTGCTTTCAAAAATGAGAGGATTTTTTTTATTGAACTGTGCTTTCAAAACAAGAGGAATTTTTTTTATTGAACTGTGCTTTCAAAACAAGAGGAACTTTTTATTGAACCATGCTTTCAAAACAAGAGGAACTTTTTATTGAGCTGTGCTTTCAAAACAAGAAGATTATTTATTGAACTGTGCTTTCAAAACAAGAGGAATTTTTTTTATTGAACTGTGCTTTCAAAACAATGGGAATTTTTTATTGAACTGAGCTTTCTAAACAAGAGGATTTTTTTGTATTGAACTGTGCTTTCAAAAAAGTGGCCTTTTTTTTTACTGAACTGTGCTTTCAAAACAAAAGGATTTTTTTTATTGAACTGTGCTTTCAAAACAAGAGGAATTTTTTTTATTGAACTGTGTTTTAAAAAAAGAGGAATTTTTTTTATTGAACTGTGTTTTCAAAACAAGAGGAATTTTTTTTTATTGAACTGTGCTTTCATAACAAGAGGAATTTTTTTACTGAACTGTAATTTCGAAACAAGAGGATTTTTTGTATTGAACTGTGCTTTCAAAACAAGAGGAATCTTTTTATTGCGCTGTGATTTCAAAATAAGAGGAATTTTTTTACTGAACTGTGCTTTCAAAAGAAGAGGAATTTTTTTTATTAAACTGTGTTTTCAAATCAAGAGAATTTTTGTTACTGAACTGTGCTTTCAAGACTAGAGGAATTTTTTTTATTGAACTGTGCTTTAAAAACAAGAGGAATTTTTTTTGTATCGAAATGTGCTTTCAAAACAAGAGGAATTTTTTATTGCACTGTGCTTTCAAAACAATTTCCATATTGTTTTACAGTCTTTGGATATAAGAAATAATTTTTATATTTTAATTAAAAGGTTTAATTTTATTGGAATAAGATGAAATATTTTTGTTAAACATTAGATATATATTTATGTGTCATTTACATCAATACCGCAAAAAACTTTCTGATATTAATCGTTATTCCACTCGACCTGTTATGCAAGTATATTAATAGTATAACGCTTATGTATAGGAGTTCCACAGCAACTTTTAGCCTTTACTTGTAATTTGCCAAACAGTATCTTTTTTTTTTTTTTTTACAGCTAACATCTATTCCAAATTGCAATGTAGACCCAAATGAATAACACGACATAATGGTGGAAGAATCGGCTTTGATTGCAACTGTGTCACATTTACCCCTGAGATGAAATATTTTGTGTTCATTTATCATGCTCTCCTGTGTCGGTATTTATTATACTTTTAATAATATATATGAAAGGAATATTCCATGATGACAAGCCTACTTAAACACACACACACACACACATCCTCTCTCACACGGGAATGCAAACACAGACATATACATATATATATATATATATATATATATATATATATATATATATATATATATATATATATATATATATATATATATATATATGTATATATATATATATATATATATATATATATATATATATATATATATATATATATATATATATATATATATATATGTGTTAGTTTCTGTAGAAGAAAACTATTGTGTTGGCTTTGTCTGTCCGTCAGAACTTTATTCTGTTCGCACTTTTTTCTGTCTGCCTTCAAATCTTAAAAACTACAGAGGCTAGAGTCCTGCAAATTGGTATGTTGAGCATCCACCCTCCAGTCATCAAACATACCAAATTGCAGCCCTCTAGCCTCAGTAGTTTTTAAGATCTGAGAGCGGACAGAAAAAGTGTGGACAGACTAAAGTGCGGACGGACAGCCAAAGCCGGCGCAATAGTTTTCATTTACAGAAAAGTAACAAAACACAAACGCATTGGCAAAACTCGCGAAATCAAAGTTTGGCGTCTGTCAGAATCCCAGCGAAAAATAGTATAGATTTGAACATGTTTTTCTCACTTGGAGACCAAAAATATCTCTTTGCATACCTCGTACACACCTGTTCCCGCAGAATAACAAGTCGATAGCCAGCCTGGCAAATATTAAAGGTTCACCTCCGTTAAGTTTACTCGTTCTGTTTGGTACAGGTGTTTGACCCCAGACCTAGTATGCCATACTTGTATACCTTGTTTTGTGCATCTGTATGCCTCTAGCCTAGTATACCATACTTGTGTATCTCGTTTGGTACAGGTGTTTGCCTCCAGACCTAGTATACCATACTTGTATATCTCGTTTTGTACACCTGTATGCCTCTAGCCTAGTATACCATATTTGTATATCTCGTTTTGTGCACCTGTATGCCTCTAGACCAAGTATACCATATTTATATATCTCGTTTTGTGCACTTGTATGCCTCTAGACCGCGTATACCATACCCCCATTATTATATCAGTAGTTCAGAATTGCACAACAATTTCACGTTGTATTTACTAAACATTGCATAACAGTCAACAGTGTTAATATATAATGTTAATCTAGTTGTAACCTAACGCTATCCTTATAGATAATTAGTTCATTTAAGTGACTATCGCTAGTTTGTTAATTTCAAGAGGAAAATTAACAGGAGGTTATAATGCATTTCATACAGGAAATTTCAAAAGCTAACCTATAGATTTGAATATTATATAATACTGTTGAGATAATTCATTTTCTTGGAAATGTTATTCAGAGAATATTTTTTTTATTGTTCTGTGAGATTGTAATTCAGTTGTTAATATATCGTATGTCGTGTTGAATTTATATATATGGAAATATGAATAAATTTTTAAAGGACGAATAGAATTGTTTTATGTTAGTAATGTAATCATCATTATTTACAATCAATATCAACTTGTCTGTTCTGTCTAATACGTACCACTTCGATCTCTGATATCATTATTATTATTATTATTATTATTATTATTATTATTATTATTATTATTATTATTATTATTATTGTTATTTTGTCTAATACACACCAGTTCGATCTCTGATATTATTATTATTATTATTATTATTATTATTATTATTATTATTATTATTATTATTATTATTATTATTATTATTATTATTGAAAATTTTAAATAAATAAATAAGAGATCAGTTATCACAAGAAACATGAATTAACATATTTATAATTGATGTATACACAGATGAGATGGATGATTAAAGGTACCAGATGAATTGCTTTGGGTCAGTAATGTAATTATAATTATCATTAATTCACAATCTCTACCCATACCACTTGGGTCTCCCATACCGTGATCATCCCACACAATAGTAATTAGCCCGTCAAGCGATCTGTCTCTTGTCACCAAAATTTTTGGGGGCGTCCGCGTCCCAACTTTATGGCAGACTTAGCCTGGAGAACAGGACTTTCCTATATCAACTGTTATCAACTGTTTCAGAAACTCGGGTAACAGGTGCGACAGAGAGTTTCAGGGAAGCGGGGTTTCTTTTGTCAGAGTTTGGAGAAATTGGTCTGTGTAAAATGTTTCGTAGATTCTGTCTGTGAGAGAGTTTTTTTTTTATTATTATTTTTTTCACGAGACGTTAAAACGCCTGAGCGTACTTTTTCTGTTTACAATCTCTTCATCTTCGAATGTGATTGTTGTAGTAATTATGATACTGACGTTGAAATATAATTATTATATATATATATATATATATATATATATATATATATATATATATATATATATATATATATATATGTAATTCTAATAGCCACAATGCCCTCTTAAATTCTCCAATTCTTCGCTCTTTTTTGGATATGCTTGTAACTACGAAAAGCGCGAAGAATTCGAGAAGTTAAGAGGGCATTGTGGCTATTAGAATTACATATGTGTCTGGTAAAAGTGACCAGTAGACTCTACATATATATATATATATATATATATATATATATATATATATATATATATATATATATATATATATATATATATATATATATATATATATATATATATATATATATATTTATATACATATATATATATATATATACACATATATATGTATGTATATATTATTATTGTACATTATATATATATATATATATATATATATATATATATATATTATATATATATATATATATATATATATATATATATATATAATATATATATATATATATATATATATATATATATATATATATATATATATATATATATATATATATATATATATAATGTACAAAAATAATATATACATACATATATATGTGTATATATATATTTATATATATATATATATATATATATATATATATATATATAAATATATATATATATATATATATAATATATATATAATATATATACATATATATACACAAAAGATATACAGCTATAATAAAAAAGGTCTCGAGGCTTACAGCTGCACAGAACGGGATATACATGTATGGTATACAATGTCTAGAGGCATACAAATGCACAAAACGAGATATACAAGTATGGGAAACTAGGTCTGGAGGCAAACACCTGTACAAAATAGAACGAGTAGACTGAACAGAGGTGAAGCTTTAATATTTGCCAAACTGGCTCTCGACTTGTTATTCTGCGGGAACAGGTGCGTACGAGGTAAGCAAAGAGATAGTTTTGGTCTCCAAGTGAGGGAAACATGTTCAAATCTATCACATTTTTCGCTGGGATTCTGACAAACGCCAATCTTTGATTTCGCGAGTTTTGGCAATGCGTTTATGTTTTATTAGTTTTCTGTGAAAGAAAACTATTGTGCCGGCTTTGCCTGTCCGTCCGCAATTTATTCTGTCCGCACTTTTTCTGCCCGCCCTCAGATCTTAAAAACTACAGAGGCTAGAGGGCTGCAAACTGGTGTGTTGATCATCCACCCTCCAGTCATCAAACATACTAAATTGCAGCCCTCTAGCCCCAGTGGTTTTGATTTTATTTATGGTAAATTTATCCATAATCGTGCTTCTGGCAACGATACAGCATAGGCTACTACTGGGCCGTGGTTAAAGTTTCATGGGCCGCGGCTCATACATCATTATACCGAGACCACCGAAAGATAGATCTATTTTCGATGGTCTTGATTATACGCTGTAGCAGCTGTACAGAAAACTCGATTGCGCCGAAGAAACTTCGGCGCATTTTTTACTTGTTTTATTTTTAGTCGTTTTTTTGTATTTTATTATGTTTGACTTTGTATTGAATAGAGCCATTATTTTTTTTATAATTCAGATTTTTTTTCTTACATATTTTCATTTTTTCTTTTATAGAAGGACATCCAATTCTGCCAAAGAATATATACACCTTTAAGATTTAAGTTCCCAATATTTATATTTCCAGGAAAAAAAACGCTATTTGTCTTTAAGTCTACGTAAAGATTGCATGACTTTACTATTCCTAAGTAACACAAGTAAAGATACCGCTACTTTAAACTATAAATCTTTTTCTACTTTCTTTATGTTACACGGGGATTTTCGATACAGCCACATTGCTCTGTTGTTTTGCGGTCATATCTCCCACTGTTTTTGTCTGGGGTTATACACATATATATTTTTGATATTTCTTTTATATTTTTTTCATGTATTGGTACGCGTTCGTGGTGCACCTTTCACAAAAACAGACGCAGGTGAACCGAGAATTCAATGGAAATTGTTTTTCGCTTTTAAGTTTCCTGTAAAAGGAAACTATTGTGCCGGCTTTGTCTGTCCGTCAGCCCTCAGATCTTGAAAACTACTGGGGCTAGTGGGCTGCAAATTGGTATGTTGATCATCCACCTTCCAGTCATCAAACATACCAAATTGCAGCCTTCTAGCCTAAGTAGTTTTTATTTTATTTAAGGATAAAGTTAGCCATAATCGTGCGTCTGGTAACGATATAGGACAGGCCACCACCGGGCCATGGTTAAAGTTTAATGGGCCGCGGCTCATACAGCATTATACCGAGACCACCGTAAGGTAGATCTATTTTCGGTGGCCTTGATTATACTACGATGTACAGAAAACTCGACTGCGCCGAAGAAACTTCGGCGCATTTTTACCTGTTTTTCTCATTACCTAAACGCATGAGAAGGAATACCGGAATATCGATGCATTGCGCTTTTTCAAACCACTTTGTTTATATATGTTGCCTAGTAAACAATATGTTTATTTGTTTTATACCAAACAATAACTGCAAACAATTTTTTTGTAGGCTGGCTAATTATGTAAATGAAAGAGAGAGCAAATTCGTTTTTATGCAAATGAAAATGTGGCATGGATCCAATTTCACACCCCCCCCCCAAAAAAAAAAAACCGTGTTAAAAATTGGGAAATATCTACACTACACTTTTTAGCTTTGGAAATTACAAATTCATCAGCTGGTTCCATTATAACGAGGCTGGTATGTATTTTTTGCAAGTGTTATGATGCATAATATGCATTTTATATATGCAATTTCTTCCGTGTGTGACCATTCATAGAAAGAGCCATTCTGAGTTTTTCTTTAATTCGGAAAAGTCAGACATGATGCCGGATTACGGATTAGTTTCTATTATACTATTTTTATATAATGTTTTAAATATTTATGGACTTAAATAAAAAGGTTATTTGTTGTGTTTTTTAAGTATACAGGACTAACATTAGATAAGGACAACTCATTGTATTTAATTCTGCACGTACAGGCTACAAATCGTCTTATTGTTTGAAAGCTCGAATTTCAAGTCAGTGGTCCCTGTGGTGGGCTTCTTCCACATGAATAGGGTTCTTAATCTTCTGTATAATAATAATAATAATAATAATAATAATAATAATAATAATAATAATAAAGACACGGAGACATCAAAATCATCATCTCTACGCCTAGCCATGGCAGTTCCTGGCTTCAGAACCAAATTGCAACCAGAGGAATACATGGATTGCAGATGAACCTCATTCTCTTGGGGACATACAATATGGAGGACCACTTCAGAGCAAGTTGCTAAAAAGGGGGAGATTCGTCAGACAGGAATCTCCAGACAGACCTTTTTTTTTTTTTTTTTTTTTTTTTAATTCGGAATGCAAGGGTAAGCAGGAAATGGTGGTGGTCTGATTTTTCCTTGTTCAGATTTTAGACGCCTGTATGTTTCAGTTTAGATGTTGAAGGGAGGAAGAGTATATGCTTAAGAGATAAGATAAGATATATATATATATATATATATATATATATATATATATATATATATATATATATATATATATATATATATATATATATATTCAGTAACAATACTTCAAGGAATCTTTTTCTTAGTCTTTTAGTTTCAGAAATAATACTTTGTACCAAGATGCACGAGTGTAATTTGGTGCGAATGAGTATGAAAAAAATAAATATTTTATTCTACGAGACAGCCAGTATCATCCACCATTCGTCTATCTCGCCTCTACAGTCCACTCTTGATTGTTGACGGAAATCAGGCTCTGGAACCCCCCCACTACCCAGCCAACCCCCCCCCTCCCTCCCCAAATTTCAATGGGTCAGTGATGAGTCCAAGGAACAACAAGCATTCCAATCAAGATGCTTCAGTCTATCCATTGTCCAAAGGCTTCCCACAACACCAGAGTCTCTCACTCTTTGGAATAGGACCCTGAACTGGTTAGTTCAGGTTCGGAAAACATTGTTCTCTTGCATTGGGATGTTGACGATTGTAAGAGGACGAAATGGTTTGAAACTGAACGAGGAAGAAGTGTGCGAATTAAGAATGAACTACTTCTAATGACTGATCTCTTCTGTCTGTGTTTTCTATTACGTTCTGTTAACTTCTTTCAGATGGACACCGTGTTCTTTGGAAGCTTGAATTTCAGGTCAGTGGCCCCTGAGGTGGGCTTGTTCCATGCGAATAGGGTTCATCTTCTAAATAATAATAATAATAATAATAATAATAATAATAATAATAATAATAATAATAATGATAAAAAATTCACAGCCTCGGGAAAAACAGTTTCTGTAATAAAAATCCACAATTATATAGTAAACTATTTTACATAATAATAATAATAATAATAATAATAATAATAATAATAATAATAATAATAATAATAATAATAATGATAATAATAAGAAACTAGCAATCTCGTGAAAAACAGTTTGTGTAATAAAAATCCACAATTATATAGTAAACTATTTTACATAATAATAATAATAATAATAATAATAATAATAATAATAATAATAATAATAAGAAGAAGAAGAAGAAGAAGAAGAAGAAATTCGCAATCTCGTGAAAAACAGTTTATGTAATAAAAATACACAATTATATCGTAAACTATTTTGCATAGTAATATAGCTTACTATATAATTGTGGATTTTGATTACGTAATAATAATAATAATAATAATAATAATAATAATAATAATAATAATAATAATAATAATAATAATTTTGTTTATGATTCAATTGTCGGCTGCTGATCGGTTCACAGGAAGTCTGATAAGTGTTTATTTTAATTAACCCTGCTGCACAGTTGCTTGGTCGACTTTAATATTTTAAAAATAACAGCAAATAATCCACTCTCCTTGTGTTATGTGTTGCGCCTTTTCATTGCTTAAAAAAAAATATTATATATATATATATATATATATATATACATACACACACATATATATATATATATATATATATATATATATATATATATATATATATATATATATATATATATATATATATATATATATTGGGGAAAAGTTTATGGTTGATTCACATTAACTGATACTTTTGCCTAACGGTTCTATATTGGTAAAATGCTTTGGTCAGCTATAGAAAGAGAGGAATAAGCTACTCAAGTTCTAGATTTTATGTAAGCCTTACTTATGTTACATAGCTGTATACTTTTATGATTGTTTGTATTTATTATGTACCTAAATGCCTCATAATCAAGTTGGCAAGTTAACATCACAAGATAGCATGTGTTGCCTAGCCAATAAAATTTACATGTTACAGGCATTTGGAAATTCTTTGTCTCTGGAAAGAAATTCGTTGTAGATGTTTGCTTTCTAGGCATACTTTATTATTATTATTATTATTATTATTATTATTATTATTATTATTATTATTATTATTATTATTATTATTATTATTATTATTATTTTATTTATTTATTTATTTTTTGGTCTATCACAGTCATCCTAGTAGCACACTTTTCTGCATGAGTCCTGGAGTTACTTCGGCATCTAGTTTTACCAGATTCCTTTTCAGGGATTATTATTATTATTATTATTATTATTATTATTATTATTATTATTATTATTATTATTATTATTATTATTATTATTATTCACAAGATGAAGCCTATTCATATGGAGCAAGCCCACCAAAGGGGCCATTGACTTGAAATTCAAGCTTCCAAAGAATATTAAGGTGTTCATAAGGAAGAAATAATAGGAGATAAAGGGAAATACGAAAAGAAGAGCTCTCACTTATCAAAAATAGAAAAAATAAATTAATAAATTAATAAATAGATAAAAATGTATTAAAATGCAAGGAGAATATTATTAGGTTAGTAATACTTTGCATCTTGGCTTGAACTTTGTCTGCCCGTCCGCACTTTATTCTGTCCGCAGTTTTTTCTGTCCACATTTTTTCAGTCCGCCCTCAGATCTTAAAGACTACAGAGGCTAGAGGGCTGCAAATTGGTATGTTGATCATCCACCTTCCCATCATCAAGCATGCCAAATTGCAGCCCTCTAGCCTCAGTAGTTTTTTATTTTATTTAAGGTTAAAGTTAGCAATAATCGTTCCTCTGATAAAGTTTCATGGGCCGCGGCTCGTACAGCATTATACCGAGACCACCGAAAGATAGATCTATTTTCGGCGGCTTTGATTATACGCTGTAGCGGCTGTACAGAAAACGCAATTGCGCCGAAGAAACTTCGGCGTATTTTTTTAATTGTTTCTGAGTCGCCTACGAGGTTTGTTTGAGATGACAGAGTGATGGCGATCTCAGAAAACCTTTTAATATTGTTAGTTTCGTGAAGGCGTCTTCGTCTGGAGTATCCTTCTGGTACCAAATCTTTTCCTAATACATGGTGATGATTATTACCCAGTATCCTAATTATTCTAAATCCTACTAATCCTACTTCTGGAACGTAAGATTGCTTAGATACATGAACCAACTTAATCCTTTTTCTGCTCGCTCGTCACAACAAAGTGACATTTGCTTCCATCCACATTCACTCAAAAGTATGACCTTTCGTGATGTCTATTTATACTCATATATATGATCTCTGTATGACCTTTTGTCTTATTTATCTGTCGCATCGTCTGTGACATTTGACCTCGCTCGAGGATGTTGTTTTAACTGCATCTACTGAACTATTTTCTTCCTCGTGTCTAAATCTCCCACCTTCTTTGTAGGAAAAATATTCCTGTTTATATTCTTGCATGAAAAATATTCCATATTGGAATTTCGAATTTTGATATTCACTTATGTAAACGTTTTTAGAATTCATATCTACGTAATATCTTCCAGGATTGACTTATGTGGTATCAGTAATCACAGCATTTACCTTCTATTAAGCGCAGTTTATTTCTGGCGTCGCTTTTCACGTAAATATTCAGTCAATAATTAGGAATATATTTTCTATCGTATATTGGCGTATGACTATTTTGATACTGTTATATTGGTATATTCAGGTTGATGAATTATTATATCTGTATTTTATATTTATATGTTACTATTGGTATTGATATATAGATGAAGATGTTATTTCTTATAGGAGAAATACTCCAACTAATTTTTCTTATACAGATTTTTTTTATGTTACCACCATTTATAGAATTTTTATGCTAACATTATTAATTATATTATTTTGATTATCAAGAAAAGATAAGTATGACTGCCCCAGTTATTATCAAAGGTTTACTTAGGTGTAGCCTTAATTCCAAGAATTTGTTATATTTCTTTAGTATCATAGAAAACATAGATAAATTCGCCTTTTTTTAGTTTTCTGTAAAAGAAAACTATTGTGCCGGCTTTATCTGTCCGTCTGCACTTTTCTGTCGGCAATTTGTTCTGTCCGCACTTTTTCTGTCCGCACTTTTTTCTGTCCGCACTTTTTCCTGTCCGCACTTTTTCTGTCCGCACTTTACTGTTCGCACTCTTTTTTTGTCCGCACTTTTTTCTGTCCGCACTTTTTTCTGTCCGCCCTCAATTCTTAAAAACTACTGAGGCTAGAGGGCTGGAAATTGGTATGTCGATCATCTACCCTCCAATCATCAAATATGCCAAATTGCAACCCTCTAGCTTCTGTATTTTTTTTTTTTATTTTATTCAAGGTTAAAGTTAGCCATAATTGTGCCTCTGGCAGCGACATAGGATAGGCTACCACCGGGCCGTGGTTAAAGTTCCATGGGTCGCCGCTCATACAGCATAATACCGAGACCACCGAAAGGTAGATCTATTTTCGGTGGCCTTGGTTGTACGCTGTAGCGGCTGTACAGAAAACTCGATTGCGCCGGCATTTTTTATTTGTTTTATTTGATTACTATTTAATAGAATTTTCATTATCAAGAAAACTTGCATACAAAAGCTCACGTAGATTTATCATTAATTCTCAAAATTCTTTTTTTTTTATAGTCTTATTTCCAAAAGCATTAGTAAGAAGAAAGCTTCTATAGTATATATTTTTATCTGTTTATTATTTTTTTCTTTATAATAAGTGAGATCTCTTCTTTTTGTATTTCCCTTTACCTTCTCTTACTTCTTCCTAATGAACACCTTAATATTCTTTGGAAGTTTGAGTTTCAAGTCAATAGCCCCTGTGGTGGGCTTGTTCCATATGAATAGGCTTCATCTTCTGAATAATAATAATAATAATAATAATAATAATAATAATAATAATAATAATAATAATAATAATAATAATAATAATAATAATTGCTGAGAAATTCACAATCTCGCGAAAAACAACCTGTGTAATAAAAATCCATAATTATGTAATAAAAATATATTACTATGTTCATTTTACATAGTAATATATTTACTATATATTTGTTGATTTTTATTACATAATAATAATAATAATAATAATAATAATAATAATAATAATAATAATAATAATAATAATAATAATAATAATATTACGTTTTTTTATCATTTATTCCTGTTTCCAAAACCCAACATCGTACAAAAAAGTATGATGTTGGGTTTTGAAAACAGGAATAAGTTATCAAAAACTTATTATTATTATTATTATTATTATTATTATTATTATTATTATTATTATTATTATTATTATTATTATTTATTATTATTATTATTATTATTATTATTATTATTATTATTATTATTATTATTATTATTGTTGTTATTATTATTTCTCTAATCCAAAATCCAAAATAATCAGATTTTCTGTGTAGGAGGAAAATGGTGCACTGTAGGTCGAAGTTCACTTCTCTGAAGAATAGCTTTCGTAAGTCTGGAGTGAATAACATCTCCGGCCGTTTGCTCTTTAACCTTAAGTTACGTTTGAGAGAAGAATGAAGGCACTGGAAATCGCGAAAGGTCGCATGTGAATGTAATTCGTAGGAATTCTCGTGATTATGTTGGAGGAAATTTGTTGCAGCGTGAGTTTCGTGATTTATGCTCCTTGGGGGCTTCGAGATTCGGTAGATCATTTTATCCTGGAAATCTTAATGCCATGACGTCTTTCTTCAAAGATTATTTAATAGCAGGATAAATAGGAAAACAAATAGCGAGCGAGACGCAATACAAATGATGAAGCCTCTTTTTCTAAATGATTTAATAGCAGATAAAATAGGAAACGAAATAGCCACCCAGAAGTAACAGAATTGACGAAACTATCTCACAAAACAACTAGCATATCAGTGTCCCAACTCCGCCATGCAACTCTCTAGCGGCAAATCTACATTCAATCTACAATGTAAAGCCAGATATCTCATGCTTCCCCGAGGCCTGATGTTTCGTCTGAGGCCTCAGGTGTTTATACGAACGCTTCCAACTCTCGGATCGTCTGACAAAAGATCGTCTGCCATCTAAATGGAATTTGTTGTTCGCATGAAATGGGATCTATACGTCTGAAGCCAGAGGGCTCGACGTGGTCTCTCTGTAATTGAATATACAGACAGTATTTCTGATATAAAGATATACGGCTGCGTTGAGTCGGAGTCACTGGATGAAATGTATATATATAATAGTTTTGCATTAACCGTGCAGTGGGAGGCTTGGTGACGATTTCATTGCTTAGCCAAGAGTTTGAAGGAGAGGCTACATATATATATATATATATATATATATATATATATATATATATATATATATATATATATATATATATGTATATGTATATATATATTTATATATATATATATATATATATATATATATAATATATATATATATATATATATGTGTGTATATATATATATATATTGTACCATGGTATCATAACGGTATGCTAAATATTATTACTCAGATGATGAATCCTAGTCATATGGAACAATCCCACCACAGGGGCCATTGACTTGAAATTCAAGCTTCTAAAGAGTATGGTGCTCATTAGGAAGTAAGAGAAGGAATAAGGTCAGCACAGAAAGAAAGAAATTAATAAATTAATAAGGTCAGCACAGAAAGAAAGAAATTAATAAATTATCAAAGAGATAGTAATGTATTAAAATCCAAGGAGAATAGCATTAAATTACACGAGTGTAATTTTGATAGTATTGTTCTGATCAGGACTGCTGTGATTTCCTTTCTCACTTTAAAATAGGATATTTTTGGGATGAAATCAAATCATTTTTCTTGAGTGTAAGTCTGAACACACTGCTAAAAATACACTAAGTCCCCTACACTCAAGGAAATTATTAATATATGAATATTCACAAGATGAACCCTATTCATATGGAACAAGTCCACGGGGACCATTGACTTCAAATTCAAACTTCCAAAGAATATTAAGGTGTTCATTAGGAAGAAGTAAGAGGAGGTAAAGGGAAATATAGAAAGAAGATATCTCACTTATTAAAAAAGGAAAAAAAATTATAAATTGATAATAAGCTAAAAATGTATCAAAATGGAAGAGGGTTTTATTCTATCCCTATGTTTAAAGAACTTTGATTGTTCCTTATTGTAGAGTCTTCAAAGAATATTTTGTCAATGACTTGACATGTAAGTTAGGCATAGGGAATTCCAGTACGTTTGAACCCTAATGGAAAAAGAGGCCTTTAACTGTATAATAGGTTTAAAAAGCTAAGAAAGAGAGAGAGAGAGAGAGAGAGAGAGAGAGAGAGAGAGAGAGAGAGAGAGAGAGAGAGAGAGAGAGAGAGTGATTTAATGGACCTTTGCAATTGTCTGCGATACTGTTTACTTCTACATTAAGTTTAAAAGGGTAAAAGAGAGAGAGAGAGAGAGAGAGAGAGAGAGAGAGAGAGAGAGAGAGAGAGAGAGAGAGACAGGCAGACAGACAGAGAAATCACGATTCACTAGACCTTTGCAATTTTTCTGGGACACTTCTGCCTCCGAAGGAGCAAGCGATTAATATTTTTCATGTTTGGCATTTACCTTAAGAATTCCCTTTCATCACCAAAATATCATTATATATTGCAAAGTTACAGCTTAAACTCATTAAAGAACCTGTCTGCAAAGCCCCAGGATCAGAGGAAACTGGACAAGCAGTTTATATTTACAAGAAAATCTCGTTAGCTTTGCCCGTTCAATCTATTGCAATTTTCGTCAAAAGTCAACAGCTTTCACAGTTGTTCTGCCCACACGCCCAAACTCAAACATACAATCTTTTAAAAAAGTGAAAAAATGCATCGTTGTTTCTTCGGCGCAATTGAGTTTTCTGTACAGGTGCTACAGCTTATAATCAAGGCCACCGAAAGTAGATCAACCTTTCGGTGATCTCGGTATAATGCAGTGTGAGCCGCTGCCCATTAAACTATGGCTAATTTTAACCTTAAATAAAACAAAAACTACTGAGGCTACGGGGCTGTAATTTGGTATGTTTGATGAGTGGAAGGTGGGTAATCAACATAGCAATTTGCAGCCCTCTAGCCTCAGTAGTTTTTAAGATCTAAGGGCGGACAGAAAAAGTGCGAACGGACAGACTAACCCGGAACAATAGTTTTCTTTTCAGAAAACTAAAAAAACTCGTGAGATTTATCTCTGTAATTATTACTATAAACAAGCTCACAATGTTTTTGAAATGGAATTTTTTTTTCTGAAAATATCAGATTGTAGATTTTTTTTTACAAGGCAGGATGTTTTTGAGCTATCTGTAAAAGAAAAGTATTGTACCGGCTTTGTCTGTCCTCCGCACTTTTTCTGTCCGCCCTCAGATCTTAAAAACTACTGCGGCTAGAGGGCTGCAAATTGGTATGTTGATCATCCACCCTCCAATCATCAAACATACCAAACTGCAGCCCTCTAGCCTCAGTAGTTTTTATTTTATTTAATGTTAAATTTAGCCATAATCGTGCTTCTGGCAACGACATAGAATAGGCCACCAATGGGCCGTGGTTAAAGTTTCATGGGCCGCGGCTCATACAGCATTATACCGAGGAAACCGAGAGATAGACCTATTTTCGGTGGCCTTGATTATACGCTGTAGCGGCTGTACAGAAAACTCGATTGCGCCGAAGAAACTTTGGCAATCTGGATTATAGAACGTCAATAAAAATAATCACGAAGGAAGGTGAAATGAATAAAACTAGCATAAAAAAAGAGTTAATCTCAGTATGTAGTGTGAACATCTCTCTCTCTCTCTCTCTCTCTCTCTCTCTCTCTCTCTCTCTCTCTCTGTCCACACGCATTCAAGGAGTGCTTTTTGAATATTCGATATTAAATCTTATTACTGTAGGTGGTGACTCATTCCATTATGAAACCTATGGAAAGTCACCATTTGTGCTACGAGTTTGTATATATATATATATATATATATATATATATATATATATATATATATATATATATATATATATATATATATATATATACTCTTTTCAACTCATTTTTGAACATGTGGAAATCCACGAATTTTTAACAGATTTTTTTTTTTAGCTGTTTAGTGACTCGTTTAGTCGATGGCATGGAACTAGTGGCTCTGTTTACATATTTGTTGTACAACTTTTTTTATGCTGTAATGCCGGAGTTTTGTTTACTTCGAACGTGGGTTCATACAAGTTGTAAATATGAGTTCGGCGTTTACACTCCCATGTGTCAAAATCACGGGTTTGGTGTAAATAATATGCAGTTGAAAATTGATTTCTATTTGCGCTGAAATTTTGAGCTTAATGAACGCAGTACTTTTTCTATGTACTCAACTGGTGTTCTTTATACATGCGTGAAAAGTGATTTTATATATGCTGGAATTTTGAGCTTAATACGTGAAATATCTTTTATAAACTCAACTGGTGTTATTTTATATAGATGAGAAGGACAAGGTAACAATGAACTTTGAAGTATATATATATATATATATATATATATATATATATATATATATATATATATATATATATATATATATATATATATATATATTTATGTATATATATATGTATATATATAGATATATATATATATATATATATATATATATATATATATATATATAATTATATATATGCATATATATGCATATATATATATATATATATATATATATATATATATATATATATATATATATATATAGAGAGAGAGAGAGAGAGAGAGAGAGAGAGAGAGAGAGAGAGAGAGAGAGAGAGAGAGAGATTAATATGTGCCATACATTTTATAATCGCAACTGGTGTTATGTGATGTAGACTCGTATAACAAGAGAACAATGAACTTTGTACTAAATATAGACGTATTCTGTTGAGCTTAATATATGTCATACCTTTTTAATATAAATTCAACCTGTGTTATTTCACGTAGGAATAAAATAGAATAGAATTTAGGCCAAAGGCCAAGCGCTGGGACCTATGAGGTCATTCAGCGCTGAAAGGGAAAATGCTAGTAAGAAGGTTGAAAGGTGTAACAGGAGGAAAACCTCAAAGCAGTTGCACTATGAAATTATTAGAGAGGGTGGAAAGTAAGATGGAAGAAAGAGAATACGAACGGAGGTACAGTAAAAGGAATGAAAGGGGTTGCAGCTGGGGCCGAAGGGACGGTGCAAAGAGCCTTAAGTGATGCCTACAGTACACCGCGTGAGGTGCACGTAGATTACTTTTATAAGTATCCTTTTTTCTACAGCTATCTTTAACATGCAATGGATAATCCATTTATTGTTGGGAATTAAAGCAAATCGATCTATCTTAACAGGAACCTCATGCACGCCAGGACTGGAAAGGCCAGTGTTTCACGATGAATTAAAAACTTAGTCAGCATGAAGAATATATTTTTTCATATGAAAGGTAAATGACTCATCTTACGTAATGTTCAAATCGTATAGGAATAATGCTGGTTTGATACGTATATGAACCACTTCCTCAAGTTTTTAATAAGAGAAATTAATGGGTTTTTTTTCATGTAATGTGCTAAGTTACACCAGATATATCCTCAAGAATTGTTTTAGATAGAATCATCTTGAAAGCTACAGCAGTAATGCTAATTTAATGCGTTATGTAAAACTATTCCTCAAGTTTTTTTATGTTAAAATAAATTAGTTTCGTGTGTATATAATGTGGAAATACACCCCACATTTATTCAAGAGTTATTGTAGTTAGAATCATCTTGAAAGTTGTGTCAATAATGCTATACCATTTGGATATTACGTACAGATGAGTCATTTACCTTTAATATGAAAAATTATATTCCTCAAGTTATTCATATTAAAAATAAATTACTTTTGTTTGTATGCAATGAGGAATTACACCAGATATGTATTCAACAGTTATTGTAGATATAACCATGTTGAAAGCTATGGCAATAATCCTAATTTGATCCGTAATAAGTTTTTATTATAAAAATTAATGACTTTTGTTTATATGCCATGAGGAATTACTCCCGATATGTATTCAACAGTTATTGTAGACAGAATCATGTTGAAACCTATAGCAATTATGCTAAATTGATACATAGATGTATCCAACTATTCCTCAAGTTTTTAATAATAAAAATTAATGACTTTTGCTTTACGTAATGTGGAATTACATCAGATATGTATTCAAGAGTTTTTGTGAATAGAATCATGTTGAAAGCTATACCAGTAATGCTAATTAGATACGTATGTCTAACTATTCCTCAAGTTTTTTATATTAAAAATAAGTGACTTTCGTCTGCATGTAATATGCAAATTTACCCCAAATTTTATACCAAGAGCTATTTTAGCTAGAATCATCTTGAAATGTACGACAATAATGCTAATATGAGACTTATATCCAATTATAATAGTGCCACTGTATTAATTGTAATGTATTTATATGCTGTTTGGGTCAGTCAAAAGAAACGTTTTATTTATGACAGGTGGCTATTAGAAAATAATTACAAAGAAAGAATAAATAAAATTTTTGCAAAAGAGTATATTAATGACTGTTTTTGAGTAGCCAGTAACTGAAGCAAGATGTGTACATTGTCACTTCAGGGTGATTATGCTTATGTAAAGAAATGCCTATGTATACTGTGTTGATGTATACTGTAACCTTACTGTAAACATTATAATTGTAAGGAATGTAAGTTTAATCCTTTTAATAAAAAAAAAAAAAAACTCTTCCTCAAGCACAAAGCCTGCAAGCTGCTGCCATCTACAGGTTTCTGGAGAAAACGTATTCAGCCGGCTTCTCAGACCCGGGGAGAAACATATCAACCGGCTTCATATACCTATTAATTCTTTCCTTGGCCAGTAGAGGCTTTCTCGTCACTTTTGTACCTCTTACCAGACTGAAAAACTGCCTGTTTTCTCCCTCAACGAAGAGGCGGATGGGTCGTTAACCATTCACATGTAATTTGAGTCACAGTTACACAAAGGATCCATTTATACCATTGAAATGTATTTTCCATATAAGGTTCATACGTTTAATATTTGAACTTTTCTCTGTAGTGCTTGGTAAGTTTGACCAAATATCAAAGGAGTTAGAACATTGTTTGGAAAATAGTTAGCTTGTTATATTGGTAGATAATTCGGGCTAGAAGGCACTGCGCCAATGCTGATAATTGTATAGGGTCATTTAAAATCAAAATATACATTCATTGTGTTAAAATTGAAAATTTGATTCTCGTATGACGAATAAATAACTAGAATACCTACAGAGCTAATCCCCGTAAGGGGGGTAGCGCCGTCAGTGCACCTCATGCGGTGCACTGTAAGCATTATTTAAGGTTCTTTGCAGTGTGCCTTCGGCCCTTATAGCTGCAACCACTTTAGTTCATTTTACTGAACCTCCTTTCATATTCTCTTTCTTCCGTCTTGCTTTCCACCCTCTCCTAACAATTGATTCATAGTGCACCCGCGAGGTTTTCCTCCTGTTACACCTTTCAAACCTTTTACTGTCAATTTCCGTTTCAGCGCTGAATGGCCTCATAGTTCCCAGCTTGGCCTTTGGGCTAAATTCTATATTCAGTTCAGTTCAGTTCTACAGAGCTAATTTTTACACACAAGAATCAGGAAGCGAAGTTTTGCCTCAGTGCATATTATCCATCGTGAGCTCAATAATATTTTTTTTCTCTCTCTGTCGAAATGTTATATGAGATCACATACCGAGAAATTATTTTCTGCGAGAATATAGGAATTTACTTTCGGTTCATCGAGATTGCTCTGTTCACTTAGGGAGCGAATTATATACCTGACAGGATGAATATGCTGGTTTTATGCTCGAAAATTGGTTTCAATACTAAGCGTTTAGGGCCCAAATCTGAAATAAAGGATAGTGTTATTATTATTATTATTATTATTATTATTATTATTATTATTATTATTATTATTATTATTATTATTATATTATTATTATTATTATTATTATTATTATTATTATTATTATTATTATTATTATTATTACCATGTCTCTACAGATGCATTGAGAAGGATTTTTGTCATCGAGGGTAATGTTATATGCTATGCAGCGAACCAGACAATCTAGGCACATGGTAACTAAGGTATACTTTTTTTCTGGAGAGCCGTCATAAAGTTTACCTATCAGCGGGCCAGACGTTCGGTTGTCGTCGGGTGAGAGCTAGTGAGTGCCCGGAATATTCCGTAAATAAACAATTTTTTTTAGCTACTACCGGCAGTATTCTTAGTCACCGAGCTATAATAATGTGGTTACAATGAGTTTAGACAATATAGATTCAATGGAAGTGTGTGATGTGGCCGGACCGTCCCCGGATGTTGTGAAAAATAGCAAAAAAGCTAAATTTACCGTGTCAATGGATTCTATGGCTAAGGTAAAGCTGTTTTGGATGATGTTCCACGTCCAGAGGGTGCTGATAGTGATAACGATGAGCCTTTCCTAGCTGCAGACCTTGGTGATAGTGTTGTCATTGAGCAAGGCAGTGTCACAATAGGTGAGGGAGAGAGGAGAGCAGTGATATTGTAGGTGAAAAAGGAAGAGGTTATAGAAAGGCTAATAATGTGCAAAGAAAGAACAAATCTCATTATCCTTATGATTACCTTGACAGTGACGCCTCAGATTACGAGAGGGTGCATGTCTTAAACATTGATAGTGATATAGTGATGGTCTATCTCCTTCTGCCACTAGAAACACCATACGCATGGGAAAGGGTGCCACCATCATCAATTGGGAAAGATCTCATTGTCATTACGAGTATAGTGATAATGACACCTCAGATTACGAGTGGGTGAATCCCTAAAAAACGTTGATAGTGTTACATTGACGGCCTACCCCCTTGTGGCATTAGCAATCTCATACCTGTGGGCAAGGGTGCCACGCTCATCAGTTTTGAAGTGCCAGTGCCAACGCCAGCATTGGTTCCCAACCTGTGGAACCTTCAGTTGATGAGGCTGGACACATGGTACAAGAGTAAACCAGAATCATGAGCTGCTTGTTGTGCTAAAAGGCAAAAAATCCTTGGTCTGTTTTACCAAAGCTTTGTTAAGAAGACTGGTGCCAGAGGACCGTTCCTACGGGAATGTATGTCTTCCCTTGCAACTTTTAGGATGAGTGTTTTTCCCAAGTGGGGATGAGACGATTAATGTGATCTTCAAGGCGTATTGGTCAGTGAGGGACCAAATCTTGCAGATAGCATACTCCCAGATGAATACTCGCATGGAACTCATCAAGTGGAAGAGATACAAGACTGCAGAAAACAAGAAGTGGGCATTGAGCTACTTTGTTACTTTCAAAAGCAAGGAAACAAAAATCTTCAAGGCTGCATTCCTCTCTGTTCAGGCTATGACATCTATGAGGACACTAGTTGCCGTGGAAGAGTTGCTGAGGAAGGAACAAGAATATAGGCTTTGTGGGGCATGAACCCTAGCACCAGGAAAATACCAGGGACTCTTTTACAGGTTGTCCCTAAACACAAAAAATCTGTTGTTGGTTCCTTCCAGCCACTACACCTGTAAACACACCCGGAAGGATGGGTGTCAGTTAGCCTGATGTCGCGTGTTGAAGTTAAAATATTACAACAAGGTTTCCAGCCTGCATTATCAAAGCGGTTTTCACCTTGTCAAGATGGATGCCTGAAACATCTGCCAGCGGCTCACGAAAGCTCTTGTTGAGGGGGAGAGAACAAATGGCACAGAGTGAAAAAATACCGTGATTTCCAGTGCCGTGAAGATTTCCAAACTCTGTAATGACGACAGGACATGCATCGCCATGGGCATACAACAGACCATATCATGCCCTCGTCTTCCTTCTGTCATCTCGGCATACTACATTTGCAAATATTACAGTAGTCTTTCCAGCATAGATAGCCACCCCAACTCCTTGTTGATGATCCCCCTACTGCCATTCTATGAATGATTCAAGTGGCTACCTTATAGAAGTAATAAGATAGACGAGAACTTCTCAAATTTTGGTGAGTACAACTATTTTTTTTTTTTTTTTTTTTGCCATTAACCATCACCTCCATGCCTTTTCATCCATTAATGATTATTTCTGTGCATTAATCACCATTATCTTCATTAATCATTTTTCACAATCGTTTGGGTTATCACTGGCATACTCATCGTTTATATTTGTGCATTAATCATCATTATCTTCATTAATCATTTTTCGCAATTGTTGGGTGTATTATTTGCATACTCAGTGCTTATTTCTGTGCATTAATCACCATTACTTCATTAATCATTTGTCACAATTGTTGAGTTTATTATTTGCATACTCAGTGTTTATTTCTGTGCATTAATCACCTTTGTCTTCATTGATCATTTTTCACAGCTGTTGCGTTTATTATTTGCGTACTCAGCGTTTATTTCTGTGTATTAATCACCATTATCTTCATTAATCATTTTTCACAATTGTAGGGTTTGTTATTGGCATAGTCAGTGTTTATTTCTATGCATTAATCACCATTATCTTCATTAATCATTTTTCACAATTGTTGGGTTTATCATTAGCATACTGATTGTGTTTTGATGTTTGTGAACTATGTGCGACAATCTCAATTTATGGGGAATTCTTGTAATTTTTATTTATTTCTTGTTTTGTCATTATCCATCATTATCGTCATCATTAATCATTATTCATATGTTGCTAGGATTATTATTATTTGCATGACATGTATATTAATGTTTAATGATGTTTATTAACTATGCATGTCAATATTGTTTAGAATTTTTATGAAATTCTTTGTAAAACGCGAATAATTGGGGGTTGGGAGTTTGGGGCAAAATGATTATATTATAAGCATTAAAATTGTAAAATAATATTAGGTAACAACACAAAAATTTTAGGGATTTAATACTTTAGAACATGATAAAACATTTTTTGCTCAAAATTGAGTGAATTGGAGCATAAAAAAATGCTTTCGCGAATTTTCTGCAAATATTCCAAACACTTATAACCTTTTTTTTCAAAAAATTCTTTTACCTGGGCTTAAAATACATTGAATTAGCTTAAATTAAAAAAGTGGAATGTTATGGCGTCATGAATAATGTTATAGCAGTTTGCAAGACGTTGCTTTTAAACTCATTTATTCAGTTTTTACCAAATGGCACATAGCATGTTTCTCGAGTGATGGACTCAAGTATTTGTGGTGCGATTAGAAAACAGACTGACTGACTGACTGACTGACTGACTGACTGACTGACTGTAATAATAAAATGGGCAACAAAACATTGTTATTTGAAGGCTTCTGTATGGTGTAACGTGTTGATAAATCTGCATAGGTGTTAAATAATCGACTTCCCTAATTGCTTTGAATTGATTTCACGTATATGAAAATTATATGCCTTTATATTTAAGGTACAAGTTCTATATTTCCATATTTTTTTATTCTGTTTTATTTTTATTGTATTGTATTTTGTCATAGACAATATGTGGTTAGCTTACTTCTTTCTTTAATAACTTTTATTGTAATAAAAAGAAAAAACTACATATCGAGACGTTTACAATTTTGATGCGGAGTGAACGTGAATTTACATTGTCCCCAACAGTTTCCAGCAAATCGAAAATGTTACTTTTTCTAATCATAAGTATGATAATTCCTATGATAATACTTACCATTATTTCTGTATTTATAAAGCTAAAACACCTAGTGTCGTGGTATACCACTCAGATGTCGCGGGTTCGCGTCTCCCCCGGGGCGATAAAAAATCACTGGCTCTGTAGCATGATCAGTTACTGCTGCAGTTTTGGGGGGTATGCTGCAGTGGGAGTTTCAAAACAACATTCTTTGGAAGCTTAAAGAATTTCAAGTCAGTGGCCCCTTTGGTGTGCTTGTTCCATGTGAATAGGTTTCATCTAATAATAATAATAATAATAATAATAATAATAATAATAATAATAATAATAATAATAATAATATAATAATAATAATAATAATGCATACTTTCCAGCTAACAATTATTTCTTGAATTGCAAGTCAGTGGCTCCTTTGGTGTGCTTGTTCCATGTGTATAGGTTTCATCTAATAATAATAATAATAATAATAATAATAATAATAATAATAATAATAATAATAATAATAATAATAATAAATACTCTTTGGAAGCGCCAGTTTCAACTCATTGGCCCCTGTGGACTTGTTCCATATGAATGGGGTTCAGCTTCTGAATAATAATAATAATAATAATAATAATAATAATAATAATAATAATAATAATAA
>JANJGK010006492.1:35000-37006 GCA_039081455.1 Macrobrachium rosenbergii
ATGAGTGACATGTAAAATTACATCTACAGTATATTTTCCTTTTTTAACTTTTTTTTCGTTTCATCAATTTTTGCTTTTCTGTACTTAATTTTATATTTTTTTCTAATAATTAGATTGTCTTTTTTTAATATTTCTATGTCTTTTTTTAATATTTCTAATTCATTTTTAGGTTTTTGTTAGTATTATATATATAAATATATTCCTTTTTAAAAAAAAATTTATTCATTAATCGATTTTGCTTTTCATTACTTACTTTTATGTTTTTTATAGATTGTCTCTTTTTAATATTTATAAATCATTTTTATGTTTAGTTTATGTGTATAATATAAATATCATGTATGTGTACAGTATATGTATACATACATATTTATACATGTATGTGTATATGTATACCTATATATATACATATATATACATGTATGTGTATATGTATATATATATATATATATATATATATATATATATATATATATATATATATATATATATATATATATATATATATATATATATATATATATATGCACACACACACACACACTTCTTCTCTTCCACCCAGCGAGGAATCGCGTGAAGTAAATGGATTTCCCAAAGTCGTTACAGATTCTAATAACCTCTGGTGGCCCTCCCTAATCTCTCTAATATATATATCAATAATCGCAAATAATCGCCCGGATCAGCAGCGATACGGTGATGACGTATCGCCGGCGATATGCATCATTTCGTTTATGACTTCGGTGGGGAAGTAATTTCCTGTCGCCAGAGTGGAATAATTCCTCCTTTTAACGGCGGTGCTTCCAACCAACTTGTGATTGATGCTTCGTTTGTGGAGGGAGAGGTTAAGTCGGGTTTGAGAAACGGGTGTTAAGGGTATGTACGAAATCTGTTGTTATTATTATTATTATTATTATTATTATTATTATTATTATTATTATTATTATTATTATTATTATTATTATTATTATTATTTAGAAGTTGAACCCTATTCATATGGAACAAGGCTGCAGGGGCCATTTAGTTGAATTATTATTAGTATTATTATTATTATTATTATTATTATTATTATTATTATTATTATTATTATTTAGAAAGGAACAAGTCTGCATGGGCCATTGAGTTGAACGTGAAGCTTCCAAAGAATATTATTATTGAAAGAGAAACCAGCCTGACTACCTCATCTCTTGAAAAAGGGTCACAGTTAGGACCTGAAAGTACTCGAGATCAAAGTAATATGTAAATATTTACCAGTAAACAAGTTATACACAAGAATCTTGTGGGTTTCTCTTTCCATCCTCAGAAGAAAAACTGAAAGAAGTTTTTGTTTGGTTCAATATTATTATTATTATTATTATTATTATTATTATTATTATTATTATTATTATTATTATTATTATTATTATTATTATTATTATTATTAAGAAGTTGAACTCTAATCAAATGGAGCAAGTCCACAGTGGCCATTGAGTTGAAATTTATGGTTCCAAAGATTATTATTATTATTATTATTATTATTATTATTATTATTATTATTATTATTATTATTATTATTATTATTATTATTATTCAGAAGATTAACCCTATGCATATAGAACAAGCCCAACCACATACCGGGCCACTGACTTGAAATTCAAGCTTCCAAAGAATATTAAGGTGTTCATTTGAAGGAAGCAACAGAAGGTAATGGGAAATACAGAAAGAAGAGATCAGTTATTAGAAAAGAAAAAAAATTGAATAAATAAAAGTGAAAACGAGATTAGGCCTAGTGTCTTCGTTTGCCAGGCGAGCCGTTTTCCGGAATACGCGTGTATGTATGTATATGTATATATATATATATATATATATATATATATATATATATATATATATATATATATATATATATATATATATATATATATATATATATATATATATATATATATATATATATATTCCGATTCCCATGAATTAACGATAAAGAAATTTCTATGTTCGGAGCGTTTTGGAAGCATTTCCTGACTTGGGAT
>JANJGK010006494.1:0-36996 GCA_039081455.1 Macrobrachium rosenbergii
GTTGACACTTGAGTTACGACTTCCATATGCACTTACTCTGGCCTGGGGTGACAAGGAAAACGTTTGATGCCTAAATTGTTTTCCCTTTCTCTTCTCAATTAATGATGTCTGATTACGAACTCAAAGGTTGCTGGATCTCACTGAGACCGTCTGCCTCTTGCACCTTTGCCCTAAGGCTTGTTACAAGTTTTAGGTGAAGTTTCATGTTATTTAATTCCATGGCTACCAACACTAGATTTAACCTTGCTAATTCTCTGTAATCATCAGCCATTTATTCGCTATAAATAATTACACATAAATACATAAGGAAACAGGACTGGTGGAGTTTAATCATGACTGGGTATTTCTGTGCCATTCCCTGCCGTCTCCGATGATGAAGTTGTAAGGGAATTCAATTCCCAAACTGAGGTACTGTATGAGCGCATTCCTTAAGCTGCATTATGTACCTTTGTGGGAATCAGCCAGGACAACCTCTGTTCAATGGGCGACCCCATTCCCTCTCTGTTGTCGGTACAAACAAACTTGAATAAAATTATCTCTCTCTCTCTCTCTCTCTCTCTTTGTTACTTGCATAAAATAAAAAGTATTCTGGTCAGTCTTACAACTGTGTGTGTCTGCAAGTATGTAGACCACACAAGAAGATGCTCGAGATTCTTTTCAGTTTCATTCACGTTATTTCGAACCAGATAAAAACAAATGCCTTCTATCAATATCACTTTAGATAACTTTACTTTGGACCTCCTCAGAAAAAGAATATGGGAATGCACAACTAAAATTAAAATATAATATGAAATTGAAATAAAATTCGCAACTGAAAAAAAAATTCTTGTTCATTATTCCAGTGAGACTTTTTTCTAGTTTTTAAAACGTTTTCATTCGTATTATTTCTTACGAACAGCATTTCATCTTTTATGGAAATTACATTTAGTTTTCTTTTAGAATTTGAAGAACTGAACCTGACCATGGCTATGGTCTATAATTAATCCTATCTTATGTATATATTATAATGATGTATATCAGCATAAACATTTGAAATAACAAGCAAAGCCTATGCGAGGCATTTATTCCATGTTTGTCAAATGTCTTTTTATCATGTAATTTTTCTAATTATTTGAATTAAGTGAGACCTCACAGCAAATGTTCTTTAATATTCAAGAAAACAACGAAAAAAGAAAGAGGTACGAAAAATATATTTGTAAACCCATTAAACCCCAACTTTTGTATTTTTTGAATTTCTGGAATTTTTTGCTAAATAATATATACTTAAGGGTCAAGAAAACATAGGAAGCAGAAAGAAAAAATCTATTTCTAAGGGTAAGCTTACAGTAAGCTGTCCTCAAATGAGGACGCTGGGACAAAGGGGTATAAAATCATGTTTTCAACCTGTCCTCAAATGAGGACACTGGGACAATAGGTTTTATGTTTATATTTGTTAAGTAAAGCATTATCTTTTCAGATAAAGATAAACAGTTCCATATTGTCATTTTTACTTAAATGTTATGAATTCCCACCTAAGTTCTAGCTGAAAAACAATTTAATTTCATAAACTAAATGTACTTTCTTTTATTGTTATACCTGACAATCTTATTTTCTTTTATGATAAGAGCTGAAACATTCAATACAAAGAGTCACATTGCATTTAGAGCAAAAGGTTCTTGGTTTTGCTGTACATGGTTTGTTCATACACCTCTGCTGATTGATGCGCTTTTCAATAAAATGATCTTTACCATCATAACGAACATCAGCAAAATTTGTGCGTGAGTGTAAGGTACCACAGAGTCTTCCTACTGAGCCTTCCATGCAAGCCAATTTCAGATAAGCTACAGAAATTACCCTTTTGAAATCTAGTAGACTCAGATGTGTGAAACCATGTCCTTGGTGCAGCAATTTATAAATAATCCATGAGTTCACAACTGCCATATCTATCATTCTAATGAATAAAGGCCAATACCATTTCTTTCCTCGAATAGAAACAGAATATTTCCCTACTAACCAATCATGGTGATCTACACCACCCATACATTTATTATAGTTGAAAATTGCATTTCGTTGAGGAACGCTTCCTTTTGACTTTGATGTCTTAATCCAACGTTGGACCTTTGCAAGGGGTTCTACAGTGTCGTAATTAGTACCAACAGTTACACATTTGTTATCTAGCCATTTTACCATCAGCACTTCTTCATTAGTGTCAAACCTGTAGTCATATGAGCCTCTTGTTTCTTTTTTCATATCATTTGTTGATTTCAATGTACAGTTCTTCAAACGATTTTCTCTGAGTGTTCCCGACGCTTGAAAACCAATATTTCCTAGGTGAACTAATAATTCATAACCAGTAAAATAGTTATCAAAAAAGACAGTATGAGATTCCGGATCTGCTACAGCTTCAAGCATCTTCAAGACAACTTTTGAACCCCATGCTATTGCATCACTCTTATCTAGTTGAGGATTCTTACCACAGTAAAGATCAAAATTATAACAGTAGCCTGAGGTCCCACAAAGCGCCTAAAGTTTATATCCAAACCTAATAGGTTTCACCTGGATAAACTGCTTCAGGGAGTTATGCCCATAATATTTTACCATCATTTCGTCAACACTAATGCATTCCTCAAGTACTCCATATTGAGTAAATGATTTCTGAAGCTTCGAAATCAGGCTTCTTACTTTGAATCCTTTATCCCCTGTGTTATTTTCTGCATCTGCATTATCAAAGAAATGCACAACACTCTTCAAAACTTGAAATTTATTCCGAGACATTGCTTTTTTTTACAACAGAAACACCCAAGTCTTCATCTTTTGACCAATAATGCCTCTCCGATGGTAATTTGTGGTAACTTGACAAAAGAAGAATTCCTATCAGAGATTTCAGTTCATCTACAGTGAACACAAAATCCAGTTTGTTTTTGCTGGCCGTGGCATAACGAACAGTTTCCTTCACAATGTGATCATAAATATCTGGGGACATTATTGTTTCAAATAATTCCAGAGGTGTCAGTTATATAAAATGTAACTTCACTCAAAATGATTAAATAAACATGTTCATCACAGCTTTTTAGAAATATTGTTATTTTTTTTTAAAGAAAGGTTTTCAGTAATCATAAAATAATGCTTACCATGGATGGATACTCTCTCACTGCTTGTGGTTACAACAGAGATATGAAAGAAACTGAGACAAAAAACGAGGTAGGCCGGTAAGTTCACGTCTAGCGTACTTCGACAGGTTTGAGCAGGATTTATAATGCTTCATCCCAGCGTCCTCATTTGAGGACACAATTTTCAAAGTCGATAATGAACAACTTTCTTTGATTTATTATTCACAATTTATACTTAAAATGCTTGGGTAATAGATTAATTTACTATACTTTGGGAAATTCATGATATATTAGTTATAATAACTTGGAAAAAATTACTTGAAATTACGATAGGATAAGAGCACATTTTTGTACAACTTTGGTTGTTCATAAAAGTCTTGTAAAGTTCTTAATACTAATAAAAAAAATGTCATGGGGTGTAATATGAAATAAATAATGCGTGCATTTATTCAAATGTGATAAATTGATAAGAGAAAAGAGGTAAAAAAAAAATCTTGAAATGTGTGTCCTAAAATGAGGACGCTGGGATATAATGGGTTAATTGTAAGCCTTTGAACTTAAAAATCTGATCAAAAGTAAATTTGATTCAGTACTGAAGTTACGCGTTTTTCAATAATAAATCGGTAAATGTTACTTCAATTCCTGCCACTTTTATCCTTTAAACTGCTTTATCAAGGATGAGCCCCTTGCGCAAAAAAATTCCGCATAAGCCGTTTCATACGAAGGCACAGATTATGTTATGTATGTACGTTTGAATGAATGCATGTATGTATGAGTCGTTAACCGCAAATCCGCTAATCACAGTGAAGCATCATAATGGTGGATCCATGGGAGTCATCTGCCAGCAATCTATAATCGTAACCAGCCATCAGTCACAACGAGACAGTTCCTGTTTCCATAATCGGTGCGAATGTTGTCTGATGTATTTCGCAATTTCAAAATATGATGTTTTTCAAGAGAAGTTTCCCTTATTTATTTTCCATTAATATTTGCCAAATTAGTCACTCGTGACAGAATTAGTTTTGTGGCTGATTTTCTTTCCTTCAGTCTTTTAGTTTCGTGATGTTCATTTGTCCTTGCTTAAACATGGCCACATACTCTGTGCATTAGATTTTTGTGGATAAAATTTCTAAACTAGATTTCCCTTCGGCAGTTGTAATATGCAAGTCTCATGAGGAGATTTGTGCACGATAAGGTATTATCCATACGACGATGATATTTCAAGCAAGAAGTGTTATGGTGTCGATGCCTTAAACAAATCTCCTCAGAGGACCAAACAAAATACAATATTTGTTGGTGTCAGGGTCTTTCTGCCTTCTGACATATCCTTTATTATAGGCTGTGTTCTCAAATGTATATCTACAGCGACAAAAAAAGAAAGTTGAAGCTAGATTTGTCATAATTTAAAAGTAAAATCAGTCATTGAAGTGGTATAATAACAAAGTTAGAAATAAATGGAAGATTTGATTAGTGAAAATAACTTCACAATTCATATGCAGTTACGATTACTTTTCATTATCCATTTTAAAAAATTGCAGCCAATTTCCAAATGATGTTTCTTTATCACCTTCGTTATTCTTTCCTCATCTATTAATATACTGCTAGAATGTAGCATTTTAAAGAAAGCCCATACATAAAGAATTAACTGACTTGTATTAACTGTAACGAGTTGTTGCTCGTTAAGCAGTTTAAGATATAATTGTTTAGCATCCTTTACTACCTGACTATTTATTTATGTAAATAGCTGTTATGATAATTATCTTACATAAAATTAAACCTTACTGTTAAACCTAAAGGGCAGTATTCCTTTGGAGTTTGGAGCATTAGGTTACGTTCATGGCTCTACTGCATATTTGACTTATACCAATAAAGTCTTGGATTATTATGAAGAAGGTTTACTCTCCAACGTATCACATGGTGGCAGCGGTATTTTAATGGACCCATACGTGCAGAGATACCAGGATGTCTTCGTTTCACAGCCTTCCGCCACCCGCCAGTTTCAATGTGGATGATAGGAATGCAGCAGAAAGGTGGAGGAAATGGCGAGAAAGGTGGAAGTGGTATGCTGTCCCAACAGAGTTAAGTAAAAAGACTCACGAAGTGCAAGTTTCTGTGTTACTTACGGTTATTGGGCCTGAGGCTCATAAAGTTTTCAGCACATTTCAACTTTCTGATGAAGATCGGAAAGATCAGAATGCAGTGCTGGCAGCATTTGAAAAATATTTTCACCCAAGCAAAAACACTGCATTTGAACGTTACCGTTTCAATATTCGGGCACAGATGGATGGAGAATCTTTTGATCAGTATGTAACGGCTCTGCGTCATATAGCGTTGGGTTGTGATTTTGCGAATATAACACAAGAAGAAATATTAAGAGACAGGATTATGTTTGGCATTTCGGATGATAAGGTCAGAGATCGTCTTCTTCGGGAAAGGAATCTAACTTTGGAGAGAACCTTAGAGATTTGACGAGTTAGCGAGGTATCTATAGCACAGCAAGAGGAGATCAACAGAGTATTAGAAAGCAAGGTTATTACTGTATCTACAAAGCTGAAGGATCCAGTTGGAAGAATGAAGCCAGTGACGGATGTTCATCGCAAATTGGAAAAAACGGACTGGATTACTGATTGTAGGTTCTGTGGTAAAAGTCACAGGAAAGTAAAGGAAGTTTGTCCAGCTTGGGGTAAGTGGTGCATAAATTGCAAAAAACTTAATCACTTTAAGCTTAAATGTCCTGCATTAATGGTGCAACAAACGAATTTGAAATCGCTTAATAGCAAGAGGGAGGCTGATTTGGAAGAAAACGACTCGTCATGTATATTCACAGTGAAAACGGTAGCTAGTATCAAGATGACTAAGGAACAAACTGTTACACTTAAAGTTAGTCCACTGAGCTACATAAGATTCCAGATAGACTGCGGAGCAGATTGTAATGTACTGCCACTCCATGTGTACCAAGCTGCAACTGGTGACTCAGAGTTGAAGGAGGTAGGGCCGTCTTCAGCCACATTGTATGTTTATGGGCAAAAAGGCATTCGTTCATTTGGCAGTGTGTGTATTCGTGTTTGGCGGGGAGTTCGTACCATTAATTTGAAATGTGAGTTATTGCAGGGTCAGCGATTTCATTCAATTTTGGGTTATCAAGCATGTGTGGCGCTTAATATTCTGGAAATAAAGGATAATGACCAGATTAATCCTATATGTGACAAAGCCTTGCACGTCAATTCAGCCTGCTCTTCTGCTATTACAAAGGAACTTCTGATTGAGCGGCATCCACAAGTTTTCAGAGGTGTTGCCGGTAAGCTTGATTACAGTTATAAAATCAGAGTTAATAAGTCTGTTAACCCAGTGCAGCATGCTCCTAGAAGGGTACCTGCGGCAGTACGTTCCATTCTGCAAAAGGAACTAGATAAGCTTGAAAGTGGAAACATAATTGCTAAGGTACAGCAACCAACGGAGTGGGTCTCCTCCTTATTAATAATACCTAAAAAAAATAAAGAAATTCGAATTTGCATTGATCCAAGGGATCTCAATAAGGCAGTGCTTTGTGAGCACTATCAATTACCAACACTGGAAGACATTGCCTCTCGTCTTGCAGGAGCTCGTGTGTTCAAGGTCTTGGATGTGAAACACGGTTTTTGGCACGTGCCTTTGGAGTAGGAGAGCTCGTACTTAACAACTTTTAATACTCCATTTGGGCGTTACCGCTGGCTGAGAATGCCATTTGGAATATGCTCGGCACCGGAAGTTTTTCAGCGTTGTATGCATCAACTGATTGAGGGGCTTGAGGGGATTGAGGTGATTGCAGACGACTTTTTGGTGTATGGAAAAGGAGCTACTGACATAGAGGCTACAAATGATCATGATAGAAATCTTCAGTCCTTTATCAGGCGCTGTGAAGAGCGAAACGTGGTACTGGGAACTGATAAACTCCAATTGAGACAAACTGAAGTTTCATTTATGGGTCATGTAGCAACAGACAAAGGATTAAAACCAGGACCTGAGAAAGTGAAAGCTTTAGTGGAGATGCCAGCACCTAAAGATGTTGCAGGGGTACGAAGATTTCTTGGAATGGTGCAATATCTAGCTAAATTTCTGCCTAAATTAGCTGAACTGACCGCTCCTCTGAGGGATCTTCTGCACAAGAACTCTGAATTTGTGTGGCAGGATGTTCAAGAAAAAGCTTTCAAAGCTGTTAAAGAGGCAGCCAGTAAAACACCTGTTCTACGTTATTATAGTTTAATTTCAGAGGTTACTATTCAGTGTGATGCATCCCAGTATGGAGTTGGAGCAGCCCTTTGCAGAATGGCCAGCCCGTGGCTTTTGCATCCAGAAGTTTGTCAGAGGCAGAGCAACGTTATGCACAAATTGAAAAGGAATGTCTAGCTATTGTTTTTGCATGTGAAAGGTTTCACCATTATGTATTTGGACGGGACAAGGTCACGGTGCATTCTGACCACCAACCACTGGAGTTAATTTTCAAGAAACCGTTAGCAGCAGCCCCAGCTAGGCTTCAGAGGATGTTGCTACATCTGCAGTATTATGCTTTGGAGGTTAAGTATGTCAAAGGAAAACACATGTACATTGCTGACACATTAAGCCGTGCGTTCTTGCCTAATTGCTCTGAAAATTCTGTATTTGTAAATTACCTTGAAACTGTAAAAAATGAGGCTACAACACTGATTGGAGATACCTTGATGATCACAGATGACAGATTGCAAGAGATAAAAGCTCACAGTGGAAGTGACAGTAATCTTCAAGCAGTTGCAAAAATGATCAGAGAAGGATGACCAGTTGCTAGAAATAAAGCTCCTGAGTGTGCTAGAGCTTTTTATAATTATAGAGATGAACTGCATACTGAAGATGGTTTAGTGTTCAAAGGAAATCGTTTAATTGTTCCTAAGAGTCTCAGGAAACAGATGTTGGACATTGCACATCAAGGACACATTGGAGTGGAGGGTTGTCTAAGAAGGATGAGAGAAGCGCTGTTCTGGCCAGGAATGTCCTCGGATCTGAAAGCATTGGTTCCACAGTGTGATGCTTGTTTGTCAATTAGAGACCTTCCTCCTAAAGAACCGATGAAAAGTCATGAGTTTGCCCTTCGTCCATGGTCAAAAGTAGGAGCTGATCTATGTTATATTGATAATCGGATACTCCTTATAGTAGCTGATTATTTTAGCAGTTTTCTTGAAGTATCAAGAGTAAATAATACGACATCTACTGCCATCGTTAGAGAACGACAAATTATATTTTCTCGTCATGGAATACCGGACCAGTTAGTAACAGATAATGGGCCACAGTTTATCACACCAGAATTCCGTTATTTTGCAAAGACATGGTCTTTTGAACACATTACTTCTAGTCCAAGGTATGCACAATCAAATGGAAAGGCTGAGAATGCCGTGAAAATAGTAAAGAAAATGTTCACAAAGTGTAAACTGACTGGAGAATCAGAGTTTTTGGCTTTACTTAATTGGAATAACACGGCAACAGAAGGCATGTTGACTAGCCCAGCCCAAAGACTTATGGGTAGACGTTGTAAAACTATCATGCCCTGCATGTCATCATTACTAAAGCCTAGATATCCTACACAGCAAGATTCTTTAGTTATCTTGGAAAAAAAGGACAAGCAGGCCCATTACTATAACAGAGGGACATGTGCATTGAAGCCTATACCCGCAGGAGAGGTGGTACGCCTCAGACTACCAGGTAGTAAGATATGGACTCCTGCGCTTTGCATGGGAGAAGTCGCTCCTAGATCTTACAAAGTCAAGGTGGGAAATAGAGAGTATAGAAGAAATCGACGGCAGTTATTGGCTACAGGAGAGAGATGTTCGGATGACTTGGAGAACACTGAGGTTGATACTGACGAGCAATTGGACGATAATGATCTGGAACAGATCTTACAAGAGCAGAGTTTGATACGGAGCTGCAGTCCACAACAGAAAGAAAAGAGTAAACCTGAGCTGAGAAGCGAAGATGCCTGTGAGCCACTTGTCGTTAAAGAAGCCTATTTGGAGGACGATGTTCTTAAGACATCCGAGCCTGAAATCCAAAATAGACGTTCAACACGCTTCAAGAGTAAACCTAAACGTTATGGCATAGATGATTATTGATAGTACATGTACATTAAAGTTTATTTGTATATTAATGACTGTTTTCAGCATTTGTATTTATATATATTTATTTTATTGATTATTAAACTAATTTACTGTACATGCAAACTTCTTCTGGAAGAAGGGGAGATGTAACGAGTTGTTGCTCGTTAAGCAGTTTAAGATATAATTGTTTAGCATCCTTTACTACCTAACTATTTATTTATGTAAATAGCTGTTATGATAATTATCTTACATAAAGTTAAACCTTACTGTTAAACCTAAAGGGCAGTATTCCTTTGGAGTTTGGAGCATTAGCTTACGTTCATGGCTCTACTGTATATTTGACTTATACCAATAAAGTCTTGGATTATTATGAAGAAGGTTTACTCTCCAACGTATGGAAATAAAATTATATGAATGCCTATAATATACATTCAAAGAAAAACTTGACTATAGTCAATTACTTCAACGTCAACAATCAGTGCAATAGAAATATATATATATATATATATATATATATATATATATATATATATATATATATATATATATATATATATATATATATATATATATATATCAATAATTCCCATTAGTAAGCAAATAAATGCAAGAAATATTATAATGCATCATAGTGCTAAACACAAAACAAGACAAGTATATATATATATATATATATATATATATATATATATATATATATATATATATATATATATATATATATATATATATATATATATATATATATATCAAATACTCAAAATAAATGCAGAAAAATAAGGCAAAGTAAATATGTCAAATGCCTATTACTCTCTGGTTACCAATCATGATAACTTGGTAAAAATTCACATATCATAAACACTGTAATTGTTATCAAAAGAAATCATAGATTGTAAATGAAAAGAAAAAAATCAATCATAAAAATGTTCAAGTGCAAGTCAATGGTAAACATTATCACTATTTAGGAAGGATTCTGTCCATCATGTCTTTGATTATGGTAAACTTATTCAATATTAATTTCCTGACAAGTATAGAGGAAATGAAAGCAAATAGTACCAAAAGAATGACATTTATGAATGAGATGACAGGAGAAATCTCGGTCTTATATGTATGAAAGGAAGTATGAACCTCTTCTAGCTTTGTGAATGTCTCCAATTCCAGTTCTGAAAGCTGAAATTCGTTAATAGCTTCAAACTGATGTACACTTTTAGTGAAATTCAAACTGTACGTCGTGAAAACTGTAGGTTTGTAATACAAATTATGTAGAATGACCAATTCACAAGCAGATGAAAATGAGTGCACATTAATGAAAACTATTTCTGTTTTGTTTGACTTACAGTCAATCTTAGCATTCAATCTGTTTGCTGAGAACACAAAAATTTCATCATCAATGGTCTGAGCCTTAAAGGGTTCTGTAAACGGTAGGTACTTACAATGGTTCTTACCATTATTGTTGTTTACAAGATCATCTAGACAATGAAGAGCACTCAAGGGTTCATAGAAATTCACAATGTTACAAACATATTCATCATCATTAAGCATGATACATTCCCTGAACTCATGTTCGGGGATTTCGGTCACTAGGAACGAATCATGCTGCAAGGCAAAGTGTCGAACTGTTCCTTCTAGCACAGTGGACTTATTATCTACTACCATTGGGAATGGATAGACTGACATCAATGAGTTGATGTCTTGATTATTGAAAGGGATCACTAGGATTATTTGATTAGCTACTACTTTCACTGTGATCATGCCATAAGAGTCCACTATATTTTATACTAGTGGCTTCAAGTGGTTGTTCACAACACACTTCTGAATAATGGCTTCAATTTCACTAGGGGTTATCAGAAAAGGTGACAGCAGGTTTTTACCTGCCATCATGATCGCATTGAGTAATTCCTTGTATTCCAGAAGGAAATTACTTGCTTCTATGAGCAGTTGCTCCATCATTTCTGTTTGATGGATTTTAGCAATTTCTGATGAAATATCATGGAGTGCACTATTCACAAATTCTTTCAGCACTGTGATCATTTTCTGATTTTGATTAACATTTTCTATTACTTTATTATAGACAGTGCCCTGCTCAGAAGCCCAATTTTCAAGTTGAGCCACTCTTTCCTTTAGCTTTTCAACATTACCATCTGTCGCCACCCCAAATAGATTGTGTAAAGCGACGCCTATAAAGGGTATGAGTGATCGCTTTACTACTTTCCTTGGCATAACACTATCAATGTCTCTCTGCAACTTGGAGAGCATGTCGTACAAATTTCTATCTTGGACACTGTGTAATCCTGCCTGGATCTGATTGCTCAGCTGGACTAACTGCTCTCTCTGATCGATAATGGACTCCGTCCAGATCTTAACAATGGCTAGGTCCTGTATCATCTTAGCCTTGCCATGTTCCTTGATGATGGCTCCCTTCCTTAGTTGTACGAGTGAGTTCACAAATTGACTCACTGCCAACCACCAAACAATCCATTTGCTGAAATAATGTTATTAAGCAGTAAAATTCTTATCAACTACATTTGTTTACCATTGCACTTGCCATTACCTTCTTCTCAAATTATACCTTGGGGTCATTGAAGATTCTATTTTATTTGAATTCTCTATCTTATCTTTATTAGACAAATCTGTCAACTGGGTAGACGACCAAGGTTCTGAATGAACTACTTTAATGTTGTTCCAATGTACAATAGATTCTCTCAAGGTATTCTCATGCATTAACTTGAATTTATTCAACTTCAAAACTTCTAAAACTCTATATGGACCCTTAAATTTGGGAGAGACCTTTGTATTAGGTCCTTCAAGAATAGGATTGAGTACATAAACTTGTTGTCCTACCTTTAACGAGGGTATGGTGGACCTTTTATTGTAATACTTACTAGATTTTTTATGTAACTCCTTTAACCTAGTCCTGGTAACCTTAATGGTCTCAAACGTACGTCTTGTTTTCCAAGCAATATAGTCCTCATAGTTGTACGTACGTCTGGGTGGTGCGGCATCATCCAAAAGTGAATTTGGCATTCTCTTTTGGTAGCCATACAATAGGAAATGAGGAGTTTCTCCTATTGATTCATTTACTGTGTTGTTTAGAGTAAATTGTATGTCTTCAAGAGTCAAATCCCAATCTTCAGTGTTTGGTGTTACCAATGTTTTCAGAACATCCTTTAATTTGCGATTTGTTCTTTCTACTACTCCATTTGAGCTTGGCTTATGTGCTGTTATTTGACATTTCTGTATCTCATAAAAGTCACACAGTTTCTTTAGAATGTCACTAGTAAATTCAGCAGCATTGTCTGAGAGCAAAACTTGAGGACATGAATGTCTGGTTATGATTCTAGACTTAAAGGCTTCTGCCACCGTCGATGCTTCTCTGTCTCTGGTTGGAACAATTTCTACGTATCTGGTCAAATAGTCAATGAAAACTAAAATCTGTTTATTTCCTCTGATGGTGTTCGGAAATGGACCTAAGAAATCCATTGTGACTACTTGAAAAGGATTTAATTCTGAAGGATACATTTCCAGAGGAGCCTTGACGTTGACATTCCCTTTATGTACATTACATATGGTGCAGTTCTGAACAAATCGACTAGCATCTTCACTACATTGAGGCCAAAAATACTTTCTAGTGATTGTTCTACATGTTTTCTTAATTCCAGGATGTCCTGATAACTTGTATGAATGGGTTAGTTCTAAGACGTCCTGTGTCAGTGTATTAGGAATGTACAAATGTGAACAAGCATTTGGTTCGTCTGAAGTTTTGTACAATAATCCATCTATCAACTGAAACTCTGAATTTTCCTCACCTTGCAAGAGGTTACTAATTACTTCCCTTATTCTAGAATCCCTTTGTTGTTCCTGATGAATTTTGTCTAAATCTAGTTCTGTGATTTGACAACTGAAGGCGAAATTATGAGTGGTAATTTGTTTCTCGTTCTCTTCTTGTGATCTAGATAAGGCGTCAGCTAATGTGTTATATCTACCAGGTATGTATCTAAATTCTGGGGCAAATTCCAAAACGCTAACGAACCATCTATTGAACTTCATATTATTGGTAAAAGCCCTTTTCTTGAAAAGATCACAAATGGGTTTATGATCTGCAAGAACATTAATTTTATGTCCTAGCAAAATGTGCCTAAATTTCTGTAATCCCCAGACTAAGGCCAAACATTCTCTTTCTGTTGTACTGTAATTTCTTTCAGCTGCATTCAAAACTCTACTGGCATAGTATACAGTCCTCATCCTTGTTTTATCCTTTTGCATCAAGACGGCACCTAGTCCTGTACTTGAAGCATCACAGGCTAAGTAGAATTTCTTCTCGAAGTCTGGATAAACTAGGATAGGATCTGTTATCAACATATCCTTTAGTGTTTTGAACGCTGTTTCCTGTTCATCTTTCCACTCATAGTTAGCATCTTTCCTAGTTAACTCAGTTAATGGTTTTGCTAGTATAGCAAATCCCTTTATGAAAGGTCGATAATACCCTACCATACCTAGGAATCTTCTTAGTGCCTTCAAATTTCTTGGGGCTGGATAGTCCACAATAGCCTTAATCGTTCCTTCTTGCATTTTCAAACCATTTTCACTGATAACATGTCCTAGATATTCTAGAGATTTCTTTGTGAACTGACATTTCTTAATTTTTACGTTTAATCCGGCCTTTCTGAGCCTATCTAATACTAATTCTATTGTCTTGAAATGACTCTCTACATCCTTACTAGCAATTATTACATCGTCAAGATAAACCGATACATCTTCAACATCTCCTAAAATTTGCAGCATTAAACGTACAAACGTTAAAGGAGCAGAAGTAAGACCAAACGGCATTACCTCGAGTTGCAAATGTTCTTTGTGAGTACTGAATGACGTGAGATGCTTGGATTCTTCATCGAGAGGAACTTGCCAATATCCACCTAGTAGATCGAGGCTAGAAAAAACCTTGGCACCTCCTAATTGAGCTAACATGTCACTAATTACTGGCATTGGCATTCGATCAGGTACGGTGTGGGAATTCAATTTCCTGTAATCGATTACCATTCTCCAACTACCGTCTTTCTTTGGAACTAGCAGTAAAGGTGAATTATAAGGTGACTTAGAAGGAATTACGACTCCATCTTCCTTCATCTCCTCAACCATCTCGTCTACGATGGGTCTTTGACTTATTGGGAGTTTGTAGTTAGGTACATAAAAGGGTCTAGCACCATCTTCTATGACTATTTTGTGCTGCAGGACATCTGTCCTTCCTAACTTATCTCCTGTTACAGCTACAACATTCCAGTATTTCTCTAATATCTGTATTAACCTGTCCCTACAATGAGGAAAATCTGTATTATTTACTTCCTCTTCTAATTTAACTCTTGTGTCAGCTACAGAGACAAATGCTTTTTCACTTATGGTTAGTAAAGGGTTATTAATCACAATTCCCTTACAGAATTCTATGCCGGCATGCAATTCTAGTCTCTTGTCAGAATAATTATACACATAAGTCGTGCAATTTCCACCATTAAGTCTTACTAGGGAATTGTCCATTTTCACAAAGTTTGGTAAGTCTTCATTAACTAATAACACATCTGTATCACCTAGGTTTTTATCTGTTACAATTCTAAGACAAACCTTTGTCAGACCTTGTGGATGAAGCAGAACACTACTATTTAATTTAAATTTTACAAGATTATCATCGGCAGTACTAACTAAGCAGATTTCTTCTGCATTCTGTACATCGGCAGTGTAACAGACATCAGTAGCATCTGAATTTTCATCTTGTGGTATCACAGAACTTATCTCTGTCATTTTCAGGTTGCCTAACAGCAACACCTCATTGAGATACTTCTCTTCAGTATCTTCTCCTATTATTAGGTGACTACATTCTATTAGCGTGTCAGGATCGTCAGGTTGGGAAAAAGAACTAAGTTCTTCGGAGGTATCTACTTGTTGTGCACTTGAGTCATCAGGTTCATACCTGCTATCTGAGAATTCCTCCTGAGTGGCTTCTAGGCTTTGAAAAGCAGTTTGACTATCTTCTCCTATTTCTTCTATCGTTGAATTTCTACACACTGTCCTACCCGGGTTAACATTAAATTCCATTTCTATCTGTTGGATGTCTACTTCTTCAGATGAGGTTGTCTCAGGTAAAGTGATCAAGTTTATCTGAAACTGTTCCTCTTCTTCAAGAGAGCAAACATTTCCTCTATCAATTTCCTTGATAGTTATTCTTCCATTGCTACAATCTAGTGTAATTCCACATCCTTTCATAGCCTGGAAGGAAAATAGAGCTTGAGCTGGAAAATATTTCTCTTCCAACACCACAAACTCTTCCCTGAATTTCTTATTTAGAATTTTTATCTCTAAAATGACATTGCCTATTTGCTTTCCAGCGATCCCCTTTATGGTCCTATAGGATTTTCTCATTTGGGAAAGCTCACAACCTATATGTTCTGTTAAAGTGCCTTTATCTATGATACTTACAGTACTGCCTGTATCCAACAATATGGAACTCAGTACACCTTCTAAGTGTACTTGTATGATAGGCAACTCTTCCTGACACGTATAAAAATTCTTTACAGAAAACACTATTTCATTACATCGAGTAATGTCTGTTGGTGATACATCCTTATTCAATGTCACTATTTCTTTCTGTAAGGATGGATCTTTCTGCTGCGCTCTCTGTGATTGTCACTGAGAATTCCCTTGATTTGGGTTACTGGGTGAGGTATTCTGATTATTAGGCTGAGTATTGTGGTTATTTTGAGACCCCTGAGAATTTCCCTGTCTGTTGTACCAACAGTTCTGGATCAAATGTCCTATCCTATTGCAGTTCGAACACCATTTGTTTCTTCTACAATTCTGTGTTGTATGGTTGGAATAACCACAATTTCCACAATTTTGTCTCTGCCTATTTGACTGTGGTCTATTATTCCCTGAATTTTGGCCTTGACTAGCTCCCCTCTGTCCAGGAGCCCTGTTATTTCCACTGTTACTTCCATTGGTTCCAGTGGTATTCCCATTGTTACCTCTATTTGGCGGCCTACCTTGATTGTTTCTGTTTGATTGATTAAATCTCCTATTGTTGTTCCCACCATTTCTATCAGACGAATTTCTGTTTCCCTGATGCCTAGACCTAGCTTGCCCTGATTGGTTTCTACTAGACTGGTTGCTATTATCTCTTGGGCTTCCACTAGCTACGGTTCCCGTAAAATCTGCACTATTACTTGATGAATTCCGTTTTACTTTCCTTTCTATGTACATCAAGGTTTGTACAATTCCATCATTTGGCTTCCTATCGTAGTACTACTTTAAGGCTACTCTTTCTTCCTTACCCTAAGCATCGTAGATTGGCCCTAATGACATATATCTAAGTACCTTGGATATACTAGCTAAATCTGTTTCATCATCATCAAAGTCATCCTTCCTTCCAACAACAATTCCTACATCTTTCATATCTGTCATCACTCTATCTATAGCTTCTTCGACTCTGGTTGCTAACACTAAGTGATTACCATCATATTTCTGATGATGGAAAGTTCCTATGTTGTACCATGGATCTTTCTGTGCTTCTGGTTGCCAAAACTGTAAGCACTGTTTCTTGAATTCGTTAAACAGGGTAATTTTCTTAAAAAAGTACTGAATGAAGAACTGTATGTGCATCACCATGTTCCATACTAACATACAAGAGTGCTTCATCTATTTTCTTTCTCTTATCTGCGATACCGGCAGCTGAAATTCTGCTTTCTGTGTCTGCCAACCATCGATTTACACTATATTCTTCTTGTCTACTTTTATCTACATTACTTTGGTCTACCGTTTCACAAAATCTAGTGGCTTGGGTGATTACTGCGGCTTGAGCCATGGTGTAGCGTCTAGGTACAGTCGAATTTGTTGGGTTAGTGGTTACAACGGAAGTGTTAGGCGCACTAGTTATCGGTGAACTAAGTGGGGGACCCTGACTATGAAAACGTCTGGATCTAGTATTACTAGGATTAATTTACCTAGAAAGTCGTTCAGGTACAGGCCTTAGGTTATATGGAGTCTGGTCTCCGCCCCTTGTCTGTTGCAGTCGGGAAATTACTTCATCCAAGTATTCATTCATATTAACTAATAAAATATTCAATGATTCCAAGAATGAAAAATGAATGAAAAAAAAAAATTTGAGAAGCAAGTAACTTACGTCAATTTCATGTTTGCTAAGTTCTTAGTGACTGTATTCCACTTGACAATAGAAATTCAATTTCCCCAACTCATTCCTTCATAGGACTCTCTCACAATCTGAAAAAGTCTGATATTAGTTTGGACTTATAAGAGTTGTTTGGGTTCCACTGCAAAATGCTGCGCCAAGTGTATAACAAAAAAAATTATTATGATAGAATAATTTAAACAGAATTATCTCTATCACCAAGTGAACGAAAATTTCTATTTCGTAAAAAAAAAAATTACTAAATATGAAAAAAATTATTTCCTTCTTACAACAATAAGGAAATAATATTCAGATAATTATTCTTCAAAAAAAAAAAATTATTTGAATTATTTATGTTTGAGAAAAAAAATTATTTGCACACTGCAGGGAAAAATTATTATGTTAAAATTTCACGCACAAAAAAAATTAATTATTCACAGAAAAAAATTTTTTCTTGATAATTCCCCGATACTAGGAATGAATGATTACTATTCAAATAGCTTCGTGTCGTCTTGCACTTGAAGATAGCGCTGATCGCACATGAGCGCAAATGTCGTCGGCGTCCAGCGATAATCGGCACAACTTGCCCGACTTCCAAGTCCGTTACTCGCTGAATTTGTAGAAAAAAATTTGGAATTCCTTCCAAATTGTTGTTAGCGACAGTGGGAAATACCAGTGTCTTTTCTCCTGTTGATTGAAGACGCGTAACTTCACCTCGGGAGGGCGGTTATCAGCGAAGGTCGTTGACTTCCAAAACTGTATCGCCGTTCCGATTTCTTCACTATCGTTCGTCGCCGTCGTCTGCTCTCGTTCGTCGCCTCTCTGGTACTGCTAATTTCCGCTAAGTCGCCTTTTTAGCGACCTAAAATTGTGGGAATTTCGTGTATTTAAGTCCGTACATGATAGAAAAGTTCACTGAACTGGCGTAGATATTAGCAACTTTCATACGTCCGCCAGCACTGTTTGTTTTCGTCCGCCTTCACTTGCTGCGATCGACGATGAGTGGCCGCGAGTTTCGATAATCTCGTAAATTTCGTTATACTTCTTATAAAAATCACCGCTGTTCTATGCTGTGATTATTACTATTGTTCTTATTATTGTAACAGTTAATTATTAAACTGAATTTCTTGTTGATCTTATTGTTGCGAACGTTCGGAAACTTCAAACTGGGCAGGGATTTACCGCTGTCAATTTTCACTCCGATCGACGCAAAAGTTTCGCTGTTTCGTGGAATATTTCTTTCTGCTTCATTCCCTCTGCTCTCTTTTATTACTGTGTTTATGTTTCTAGTTGCTGAAGACCATCTTGAAATTTTTTGCGCTTTTTTAATTTGAGAGTTAGTTATTGGCGCAATCACTCTCCACTCTGTAAATTTCTCTTGGGCTGTGAACATTTATTGTTTTTCAAATGTGCGCTGGGCGATATCCTCCGAGACTGCCACCACTTGTTATGTTATGGGGTCTCAATTATGAATGTCTCTGTTTCTGTCTGTTGTTGTTTCACTTTGGTAAGACCTGGGTATTGAGTTCTGCGATAGCCAATAACTTTTGGTTAACTCGTAGAAACGCAGTAAACTTGGCAATTATTCTTCTTACACTGTCTATCTTATTTCAGGAGGGGGTAAGGGACTCGCCGGGCACTTTCTTAGGTTTTATTTTTATAACACTATACTAGTTCACATGGCCAGCCACACTGGACTTAGAAATTTTTCTTGGTGTCAGAGAGGAGAGTGACACAGATCTTACCCAGAAAGGGTTCAAGTTAACTCTATTTAAAAATTGATCAGAATGAGCTCTGGACCTATGTGGAAGAAAACTCCTCCCCTTTGAGAAAGCCTACTTTGCTCTTAATGGTTCAATTCCAACTCCCACTTTTGGCAAAGGACAATTCAGGTCAATTTTGCTGACCTTTCATTTAATAACCACGTCTATAGCTCCTCCTTACGTTCCCATATCTCAACATTGGTTGTTTAGTCTACAACTCGAAACTCCAATTTACTTGGTCTCACGGCTCTATCAGTTCAAGTTATCAACACCGTCTCTCTCTCTCTCTCTCTCTCTCTCTCTCTCTCTCTCTCTCTCTCTCTCTCTCTCTTTCATGAATAACCATGATCAGTGAATTTCATACATTATTCACTGTAAAAACACTTTCAAATTCATTGCATAACAATACAATCACCACTGAATATTATTGTGGACCTGATATACACCGTATCCCGTTCTCGATCTAGAGGCGAAAGACCTAATAATAATAATAATAATAATAATAATAATAATAATAATAATAATAATAATAATAATAATAATAATAATGAAATCATCAATATAAGCCATTTCTTCATAGCAACGCTTTTTGGAATGAGGAAGATCAAAACAAGAGGGTCTGGTGAGCGAGAAAAGCAGACAAGGAACTCATCGGGGAGCATTTGTCCACCACACAGTTCAACAGCCATCGCCGTCACCACAGACTAACCTTGGAGTTTGTCCATGACCATCGTTCTCTGGGTCATACAAACATATACACGGGTGAAAGTAATGTTTGCTTCAAGAAAATGCTGCAGAAAAAAAACTCTAACAAACGATAACAAGAATTTCCCTTTGCTTACGAGTCATTGTATAGGAAACTGCTCCTGTCTAATTAGGGCTCAGTCACCACTGGAGAATTAACTCAACCAGCAGAAACACCATCAGAGGCCGAGGTTGAATGTTCTTGTAAAATTTAGTATTTCATGAATAGAAATTGGCAGATGAGATGCAATTCATTCTATTTTCAATAAAAAGGAAGTGGTGTTTTGAAAGTTAGTCTAAAATAGCAATAACGCAGCTGTAGGTGGAAGCAAACTGCCAATAACACCAATATCGGGTAATTAGGATGATTATATTCACCGAGGCCGTTTTCGGTGATCCAAAATACCGTTGGGAAATTGAGCAGAATGGGTAAACACGGTAGAGTCATCTGGGGCTGTGTATGAAACTAGAAATAAAGCTAAGCATTAAAGGCAATATTAATTGATATTAGGAGACTATAAGTACTCACTAAAGAGTCTGAATGCATACAATGGCAACGTGACTTCCAAAACAATGAAAAAAACTCTTAGACTTGAATACAACAAATCGGTATTTGATGACAAAAAAGGATGAAATTTAGCAACTACTAACTAAATATGATCATCTATGACGCAAAGAAATCCCCCACCCTTCCCCAGACCTATGGAAAAACAAGTCTTACTTTCTAGGCTTCTGCTCAATGTATCAAATGAGGCGGAACAGCTCAAACCAAATGACTTCACTGGAGGAGCAAAAGCTTCCCACAAAAGCGTCACGAAAGTGAAGGCTGAGAAACACCTTCCCTCACAGGCACCGTCTCCTTCGTGCCCTCATTTCCCTTCCCTTCCCTTCCCTTCCCTTCCGCCTGGGAAGATTGCAATGGTTCTGGGATGAATGTTTTCATTCCGATTTTGAGACAAGTTTTCGAAACGAGGCGTTAGGGCCCTTCTCTTGTGGAAATGTAGGCTCTAAATAAAAAAAAAATTAGAATAGCATATATACTTGCTGTTCGTGTATTTTTTTTTTAATGAGAGACTTCATAATAAATTGATGGGAGAAAGATGAATAAAGCAAATTTCGTTCTGATTAATGTTCATACAGTTGATTAATCTTAGACATGAAAAATACACATCAATTCCCCGAAATTCAAAGCAGAATTTACAAGAAACTTTTCAGTGACAATATCGCGAAAGATATTGGACAAAATATAACACCTAATTGATGTCTCTAGATAAAGAATGAACTAAGCAGGTAAACAACCTACTCGTTACAAGACCTTTTCTGTCGCCCCCAACGCTCTCAAATATCAAAAGAGGACAATGAAGCACTGTCGATGTTCATGCTGGTCTGACTCATTCCCTCCTTGAATTGCGACCTTATTAAACAGAGTTTCTTAGGCGATTATAACACCAGCTTGAGGTGATATTAGACTAGACTTTAAAAATCTCCTGAAAAACTAACAACTCAACGCCTCTCACCTTCATTTCAGTAATACGTCCATATATATATATATATATATATATATATATATATATATATATATATATATATATATATATATATATATATATATATATATATATATATATATATATATATATATATATATATATATATATATATATATATATATATATATATATATATATATATTTTTTTTTTATCACAAACAGGTGTGTAATTTTCCTTGGAGAAATTTTCTGTGCTATTTTTAAAAGGTTTGAGGTTAATGTAATAATTAGTGTGCCGGTACCATCAAGGTACAAATAATGGCCCCAAGTTGGATGCTGGCAGGTCTAGTCATGGAATTCATTACTCACAGATGATCGTTGTTGCACTCGCACAAATAATAAGAATATGTATAAAATCCTTGAGTAGTATTTCAGAACATGGAGATGAAATTATCTTTTATGAAAAGGAAAAAAAAAAAAAAAAAAAAAACAGGAACATATATCTGAGTCATTGTTAGCCTTCCAAGAGATGTGAGCACAGCCTCAGAAGAGCCAGACTTTCACTCAAATGCATCAGAGCTTAAAGCCTCTAGAGAGAGAGAAGAGCGGCTCCATTTGTCTCGACACCCGAGGTTCGTTCATCCGCTCGTCCAAGCTGAATTTTGCTGTTGGATGCTGCAGGAAGGTCCAGATCTAAGCAACTACAAGTCATACAATTATGGTTCATCAGTGGTCATATGTTGGGTTAGATGGAAGGAACGTGCAAAAATAAAAAAAATGCTTTTCGAGAAAAGGAGATGAATTAACGCCGGATCCAGTTTATTTTTATTTTGTACATGGTGAAAGATGATACTATCAAATACAAACACAACGACTCAGAAAAGTCTGGATTTTATCTTGGCAGTAACTCACATTGTGTGTATTTGACAGACGGACATGAAAAGAGTAATAGAATGCAAAATTCCGTAAAGATAGACATGACTTCAAACTTTAAGTTGTAGCCTGACTAAGAAGACGCAGTGCTAACAATGTATTCATATAAACTTTGGGGTAAGATTACTGGATGATGATACGACTTACAAAAAACAAAAAAAATCCTATTGACTAAGTCATAAAAAATTTCAATATCACAGTGAAAAAAAAATCCTTAAAGATAAAAAATAACTAATAGGTCAGTTGTCAGTAAAATTTCCCTCGTTACCTTACTTGTACCAATTAGTAAAAACGAGTAAAGAAAATAATCCTATGAGGTCTATTATCAGTACTGCTGGCTCAGTATCACATAAACTTTCGAAATATATTACCAAGCTCGTGTCCCCGTTACTTGGAGCTATCTCCGATTCTCACGTATATAATTGTCTTGATTTAGTGGATAAATTAAAAAAAATCACTTTTTGCCCCACTGATAGATTTGTTAGCTTTGATGTTTGTTGTCTTTTAATAAAGTCCTTATAGATTCTATTTTAGAGTATCTTAGTAATCAACTAATCCATCTTGAATTACCTCTACCCATAAGTCATAATATTTCACTTACTAGATTGTGTATTTATGATTGTAATTTATATTCAATGGTGAATTGTACCAACAAATATTTGGTATGGCAATGGGCAACCCTTTATCCCCACTACTCTCAAACTTATATATGGAATTCTTTGAAAAATTATATTTACCTAATATTATTTATACTCCTCTGAAGTGATATAGATATGTTGACGTTATTTTAGCTGTTTTGCCTGCTGGTATTGATATAAATGATTTACTCTCTAATTTGAATAACCAGGTACCATCCACTGAATTTACTTTAGAATTAGAAAAAGATAATTGCCTTCCTTTCTTAGATGTTTTAATACATAGGGTACCATTTCAATGCAAAGTCAGTATTTATAGGAAACCAACCAACAACTTATGTCCATTTTTATTCAGGCCACCACCTTAATGTCAAAATATCCATTTTTTTCTTCTATGTTTTTTACGAGCATTGCGAATTGCCAGTCCCCAGTATTTGGATCAAGAAATCGAATACATAAGAAGCATAGGAACAGGTTTATGTTACCCTTCACATATACTAGATATTTGCTATAATAAAGCCCACAAAAAGTATATATATATATATATATATATATATATATATATATATATATATATATATATATATATATATATATATATATATATATATATATATATACTGCAGTATTAAAGTAAAAGGCATTCATATATATATATATATATATATATATATATATATATATATATATATATATATATATATATATATATATATATATATATATATATATATATATATATATATATATATATATATATATATATATATATATATATATATATATATATATATATATATATATATATATATATATATATATCATTGGAAGTCAATTTTGCCTCTCTCTCTCTCTCTCTCTCTCTCTCTCTCTCTCTCTCTCTCTCTCTCTCTCTCTCTCTCTCCGAATATATTTCTCTTTTTAACTTAAAAAAAACTTTTTTTTACTCCGATGTGAACCAAAATTTGTGTTCCCCTCAGCCTTCCTGATGAATTGCGTCTCCTTTCTTTTCATTTTTCATTTGAAACCCAAGCGTACCTTTTTTATTTTCTTCAGTTTTATTATTTTATTGGTTTTTATTTTTCCCTCTCTCTTTGCTTTCCTGCATTAAAAGCTAATAAAGAGAACTGTAAAAAAAATCTGCGCTTGGAAATTACCTGAATGTTCTAATGTTGTTAGATGTTTTCTTCTCATTCAGTGGTCAGGTTTAAGATAATTACTTTTATACATTTAAACATTCACTCAGTCAGAAGGTGAGATTAACTGCTCTTATCTCTCTAATATCATAATAAATTTTTGATAGTTCTCGAAACGAAAGCACTTTCCCAGTGCGGAAAACCAATACCGTTTAATGTACTGAACGTTATGGTGTCTGTTATATCCCATGTTCATTGCAAATCGATGTCATCATAAAGGGCTTTGCCGTTTAATTGCGATCCTTTGAAACTAAAATCCCATTAAAGTTAAATATAATTGGGTACTGAAGTTTTGCATTTTTTTCAGTGATAAACCAGCAAACAATTACTCTAATTGCCACCATTCTTTTCCTTCAAACTGCTTTATCAAGGATGAGCCTATTGCGTAAAAAAATTCCGCTGATTATGTCATGTATGTATGTGAGTCGTTATCCGCAAAGCCGTTAATTCCAACGAGGCATCAATGATTGATCCATGCGAATTATGCATCGGAAATCTTTGGTCGTAACTAGTCATCAGTCATGATATGTTCCTGTTTCCAGAATCAATGCAAATGTTGTTTGATGCATTTCGCAATTTCAAAATGTCATACTGATATCTGGCGAAAGAGGCTTCGGTTATTTATTTTCAATTCGTCTTCGCAAAATTCGTCTCGCAACAAAATTAGTTATTTGGATGATTTAACTTTCCTGCAGTCTTTTAGTTTCGTGATGTTCATTTGTCTTTGCATAAACATATCCACATAATCTGTTGATTCAGCTGTGAGTGGATAAGATTTCCAACCTTGATTTCCCTCGGGTTATTGTATATATTCAAGTCTCATGAGGAGATTTATTTACAATGATATACCTATACGACGTGTTTTCAATGTGGCAGGTATACATAAGGACAAGATATTGCAAGCAATAAATGCTATGACATCAATGCTCAAATATATCTGCTTAGAGGACAAAACTCGGTAAAATATTTTGTTTTTGTTTTTTGATCAAGGGCCTTTCTACCTTCTTCAATATATCTGTAGGTTGCGTTCTCAAAATTTATGTTTAAAGCAACAAAAAGGAAAGACGATGTTAGATTTGCCATAACTAAAAGTAAACTTCAACCACTGAAGTAGTGCAATAAGGTTAGAAGTAAATGAAGGATTTGACTACTAAAAATAATTCCATATTTCATACCCAGTTAAGATTACTTTCCATTATTTATCTTAAAAGAATTGCGGCGAAATTTCAGATTAACATTTCTTCATTACCGTTTGTTATTCTTTCTCATATGTCAGTATATTACCAGAATGTAGCATGTTATGATAAAATTCATCGATGCCGTCACTTTGTAACTGGGTAAATGGTAGGCATAAACGTGTCGGAACAACTTGGTCTTTTCTCTCAGAAAGAGAGGAAGTGATTTCCAGATTATGGTACATTTTTGCATATGGTATTAGCATAAGCTGGTATGCATACATACCGACAATGTTAATAGATTTGTTACAGCTTGGCAACGATTCTCATTCTCACTCACTATTGCCTGGGGTAAATAACAAAATATTTGACGCATGAAATATGTGTGCCTTATAGTTTACTTTTCCCGATACTTTAGCAAAAACGGGTAAGCATTATTAGTCCAGCGGCTTTATGACAATTTCGGGGTGAATTGTGCATTTTTTGCTGCAAGCATGAAAATTTGCACCAAGATGCCTTTTGATACCTTAAAAAGACATAGGTATGGAGAATTTTGAAAAAAAAAAAAAAAAAATGGGTGTAACCATTTATTTTCGGCCATTTTTCAAAATGACCGCCATAATTGCTAATTTCGTCTATCTTTGATTCTAAGATAGCTGAAATAACAATTTTGGTGTCATAACATATGTTTTTGGGGTCAAGGAATTCATTAAAACACACGAAAACAATCTAGGCTTCATAGTTTTAATAATAATAATAATTTGTTATTGTTGGTATCAGCATTAATAGAAAATTAATTCTTGACACCAGAAAAACACTAGGTTGAAACATGTCTAATAATCTGTTTTATTTCAGATATTGCTGCTGATGCAAAGTGAATAATATAAGTACTCCAGAAGAGACTGAGGCATTAACTCAGCGTCCACCGACACCACCAAATGATTGGACTTTGTGTATTCATGTCAAAATAAACCATCTGAGTCACTGCAATGCCCAGGAAAACCAAAGCGATCCGATTTTGGGCCTGGATACACCACTTTAGCTAAAAACTTGGATCGGTTCAAAGAGTTTGGTAGTATTCCTCTACAATTAAATTTGTCCAGACTTGATGAAGGTGAAGGCATTGAACATTGTCTGAAAAGCAATAGTGCATTATGGCCTAAATCATGTTTTTTAACATTCAATAATACTATGGTAAAAAGAGCAGAAAATAAACGTCAGGCAAGAATATCACTATCTGAAGCTAGTTCCACAAAATATATTTGAAAACATGACATTGTCTCCTCAAGTACTCTTAGTTGTTTTGTTTTTATGTAGAAAAAGTTGAAAAATATAAACAGAAATTATCCAAAAAACTTCAACTAAGCAAGATTATGCATCAATATTCGCACACAAACCTTATGACTGAAAGAAAAAAAAAGTTATGAACAGCTTGAAAGTTACGGGATCGAGAAACTGGAAGAACAGATGATCTGGAGAACTTTGATAAAACCATAGAATTCTCTTGCAACCTTCAATGGGTTACTTTATCACTTATTTTAAGTGAATTCCTATATTCCTCATCCTATGATTTTCTTACTTTTCTCGGACCTGGGCATCCAGTTGCCTGTTCCGTTGTCCTCTGTATTTCATAATGAAGCTCATGGCCTAGCGAGGGAATAAGGTTTAAGTAACCAGACCAGATGAGAGATTTAAGGAAATCAAGATTAGCCTCTGCTCTGCTGACCTCAGCTTTTCACACTCGGGGCGCTGAGTAGCTTCGGGTTAGCAACCGCTTTAAAAACACTTACCTAAAACAGAAAGGGTAACTCCTTCTAGGACCTCTTCCTTTTGGGAAAACAAAGAAGCTTAATAGAGGTAAAAGAATGGGCACTAACATTGCAGCTCTTGTTCGCAGCCAAAGCAGAGAAAGAAGGAAAGAGCAGATAGGAGAATGTTCTGGAAGGATGAAGAAGCTGAACCCAGGGATAATTGTAACAGGATAATCCACCACCTAAGCAAAAATAAACGATCATAATGGCGAAGCGCAATAATAAAAAAAAAAAAAAAAATGGGAAATGAATGAAGTGAAAAATGGGCGTTTGGATGCTGGATTTCAGTTACTATTCCAATAACTGATGAGAAAAAATACGAATTGCATAAAATAAGTTATTCTGTCTCATATCAATCATTGGAAAGCACTATATCAGGATTTTTGTTTGGACCCAGTATATCTCCTCCACCAATTAAAGAAAAGAGGTGTCATTTTTCATGGGATTCAGAATCAGTGAACTATTATGGTTTTGCCTCGTTCGATATCTACAGGGACAGGGATATAAAAGATCAAGAGAAAATATTTGTCCCAGAGCAAAGGACAATAAATGCATTCTTTGTTTTCAAACCAATATTGTACAAAGTCATAAGATGCACCTGGCCTCCTGTTCTCCTGTCAAGGTCCGAAGTTAAAGAGAGTCGCCTTACGCTTAAAAAATGTCCTCTTTTATTGTATGAAACCACTTAATGTGTTTTGAGTTCCACGAGAATTTAAGAAAAGTATGATAAATATCACAAATCTAAACACTCATGTTTATGAGTTCTTCTAAATTCAGAGAAAGATGTTCAAACATTTAAATTGTTACATAAGCAATTTATCTGTGTCCTAACGCTTGCTATATATTGATGCAGTATCACTAACTCAAAAATGAGTGAAATCTCCCCCAATAAACGAAGCGATCTGGCTTATTGAAAAATCTGGAAAATTTGAAAAAATTTATATTTACAAAGTTTTTGCTATATGTATTCGCTTCTAATTAATACATTTTCAAATATCTTATAACCTTGTTATTTGTATTTTATGGTTGTTAACTGTATAAAATTTGCTTCTCAATACAGTGGAGTAAATAATCTTCCTAAAAAATTTAAACTAAATAATGTATGAGGTAAAGAACCCAAGGTACAAAAAACTACCGAAATTCAAGCACGCATTATTCTCACAAATTACTTTATGTACAGGCTTTTTTCATTGAAAATTTATATTCCAAGCCGTGCATAAGGCAATACCTTTGTTGTAGATTATGTAAATTTTTTCCCAACCCCAAATAAGAAAACAAAAAAGAAACGACACACTTACCCACTTGAAATGACACTGAGTTTTATCGGAAATTTTTGTTCACACTTGATAAAACCGATTTTCAGTTTTTGCCTGGTATCTTTTATATCGATTGCCCTGTCTAAGAGTAATGACCGGCATTTTAGAATATTTTCGTGCACCTAAAATTCTCATTGCTCGAGGCCTGGGAAGTGGTCCAGAACTCAGAATGACATCGGGGACCTAAGTTAGAGGACTCGCCAGAATTTGAGAGTCCGGCTTCCTCACACAGCCGTCTTTGCTCTGAAATGTCTGTAACTGGATGGGTGGCCACCAATTCTCATTGGTAGATGACAAGTGTAGGTGAGTCTTACCTTTTAATCCTTCGTGATTAAACTCGAGAAGGAAATCAATTATTGTACCAATATGTGATGGTGGTAGAAATTCAATAATAATTTTTTTTGTCGAATTTCATATATCACTCTTCTATTCCAAAATCACAATTTCTAATGATGCTTGAGGTGGTATCCATGACGAACCAGTTTTCTTCACTAACTACCAATAAAATTCATCTATATAATGTTTTCACCAAAATTCACCTTAATTGTTCATCTCTTCTCGCAAAAGTTTGTACTTTTGAACTTCTCTGCTTTGTTAGCTGAGTTAGTTGGAAACTCCTGTAGCCTCTCCGCTGAACATCCCAACAGTAGGAAACAGTACAATATACAACTGACATTGAACTTTTCAGCAACTTCAGCGTTTCGCAAAGATGAAAAACGTCTGAGCAGATGCAGCTGCTCATGCCGTGGGAGTATTAAGTGGCTTCCAGAGAAGTCGCTTGTCTAAAATAGTGAAAATGCTGTCTTATCCAATACATAATTGTCAGCGGAGCCGACATCGGGCAATGAGATTGAGCATAATTATCGAGACCGATATTGGTGACCTACAATGACCAGAGGTAATTAAATAAAGTATCCAAATAGAATTCACAGAGCCGGGATCTAATTGATCGCTCCACAAACACAGCTGCGGGCACACTGCACTATTTGCGCGAGAGCGGTGGGGTGCAGAGCGTTGATTCCCCCAACCCCCTCCCCTTTTTTTTCTTACACTTTTCATCATCTTTAGCTTTATTTTATCTTATAGTATTTCAAAATGTTTATTTTCATTCTTGTCCATTACCCGTATCGGCAACAATAACCCCGAAAAAGTGCCAATGAATTTCCACTTTACTTGCAACCCTCCCCTTTCTTTTCTTTTTCTTTTTAAAGGGACAGAGCCTTGCTATTACCTTTGACTTCCAGCGCTTTCCAGGTTAACAGCATTCTTAATAAGACGACAGTGGCTCTGAGATGCTTCTTCTTCTTCTTCTTCTTCTTCTTCTTCTACTTCAGAAGAAGAAGAAGAAGAAGAAGAAGAAGAACGGTTCAGGGAACGAGGGTTTGTAGCTCATGTTACCTGACTATTTATTTATGTTTTAGACAACAGGCTTTTCGACTAAATTAAACATTTCTCATTTAAAGACACTTGTTAATGGTGTAGGTGTGTGTTTGTAGCGGGGCGGGGAGGCGCGTGTCAGGGATTTATAAAAGGGGGGCGCCATATAAATACAGCCAGTTGATAAAATTGATGAATCTGTCATTATTTTTATGGTACAAGAAGAAGGTTATGAAGAGCTAAATGTCTATCTTAGAAGGTTGATACTAAAGGCTAATTCAAAACAAGTTTTTCTTTTTCCAGTTGAATTCTTCCCCCCAGTGAACCAGAGATAGGTGCTTATGATAATTTTCTTAACAACATTGACGCTTACCTTAGCTCATGAATTTCGTGCGGAACATCTGGGTTTCTTGGGAAGATCGAATACTGGAATGCTAAAGATATGCGAAGAAGTATAGATTGTTCTTAGTCTTCTATAAAAGAAAAGTACTGTGTCGGCTTTGTCTGTCCGTCCGCACTCTTCTTGTCCACCCTGAGATCTTAAAAACCACCAATGCTAGAGGGCTGCAAATTGGTATGTTGATCATCCACCTTCCAATCATCAGACATAACAAATTTCACCCTCTAGCCTCAGTAGTATTAATTTATATAAGATTAAAATTTAGCCGTAATCGTTCGTCTAGCAACGCTATAGGTACCAACAATACAGACCACCACAGAGACGTGGCTGAAAATTTCATGGGCCTCAGCTAAGTGTTTCATGGGCTGTGGCTGAAAGTTTCACATAGAATTATACACTTACAGAAAACTCGATTGAGCCGAAGAAACTTCGACGCTTTTTTAGTTTTCTGTAAAAGAAAACTGTGCCGGCTCTGTCCGTCCACAGTTTATTCTGTCCGCCCTCAGATTTAAAAACTACTGAGGGTAGAGGGCTGCAAATTGGTATGTTGATCATCCACCCTCCAGTCATCAAACATACCAAAGTGCAGCCCTCTAGCCTCAGTAGTTTTATTCTATTTAAGGTTAAAGTTAGCCATAATCGTGCTTCTGGCAACGATATAGGATAGGCCACCACAGGCCGTGGCTAAAGCTTCATGGGCCGCGGCTCATACAGCATTATGCCGAGATCACCGAAAGATAGATCTATTTTCGGTGGCCTTGATTATGGCCTTGATTATATGCTCTAGCGGCTGTACAGAAAACTCGATTGCGCTGAAGTTTCTTAAGCGCTTTTTTTTTACTTGTTTACTTGTTTATTCTCCTTCTCCATGTTTGTAACGCTTGGGTAATTACGAATTTTTGTCAGTTATGTACACAAGTAGGCCAGAGTTTTCTAAAATTGCTTCAAAGGAGTTAAGAAAACACAAGTAAAAAATGCGCCGAAGTTTCTTCGGCACAATCGAGTTTTCTGTACATCATATAATCAATGACACCGAAAATAGATCTATCCTTTGGTGGTCTAGGTATAATGATGTATCCGCGGCCCATGAATTTTTAACCACTGCCCGGCGGTTGCCCGTCCTATATAGTTGCCAGACGCAAGATTATTGATAACTTTAACCTTAAATAAAATAAAAACTACTGAGGCTAGAGGGCTTCACTTTGGTAAGTTTGATGACTGCAGGGTGGATTGTCAACATACCATTTTGGATTCCTCTAGCCTCAGTGGTTTTTAAGATCTGAGGGCGGACAGAAAAATTGCTGACAGAAAAAAGTGAGGACAGAAAAGTTCGGGCAGAATAATAAAGTGCTGACGGACAGACAAAGCCGGCACAATAGTTTTCGTTTACAGAAATCTAAAAAAAGGATCAATATGTTTATTATCAAAAACTGACTAAAAGCTGATTCCTGCCCTCCTCTTCTTCTTGCATCCTTGCTTTTGCTGATGATTCAACGCTAAAGAATTCTTTCGTTTCATCTCTCAGCTCTCAGTTATTAACTCTCATCTACTGAGTTTACCTATATGGAAAACAAGTAACTAAATCAAATATAAGTTTTAAAGGGAAATTACTACTACCTTAAAGAAAATAGATTACTGTAAAAATCTATCAGTGAAGGAGAGAGAGAGAGAGAGAGAGAGAGAGAGAGAGAGAGAGAGACAGACAGATTGATAAATATAAAACAGCATTCATTGAAAGTATTTAAAAAAATTACGCCACAAACACCCACACTCTCAAAACGCATTACAACCGAATAAGGGACAAACCAGAAAGACTCCGACCAAATACAGTGACAGCAAAATGAAAACCATTTTATAAATCACGTAAAAGATAGCTAGTTTAAATATAGTCCATAAAAGTAAAAGTATTACTTCGATATTTAGACAATTCGCAAACAATATAGTGATATTAATACAAGAAATTGGAATAATGGGGGATAAATCCTCGCACATCATGTTAGGATTATGAGTCAAACACAAGCCCATCACACCTCTACCGTCAAAAGATCAAGGAATTATTTAACTGTAATGAGGATGAGCTGTTGCAAACATGTAGAAAATTGAATATAAAAAAATCGTAAAAACATATATCACTGCGACTGGCGACCAAATGCCCTTTTGTAAATCACTAGAAGTAAAAGAGAGAATGGGGGATGAAAGCTGAGTCTCTGTTACAGAAGAAGTAATAGATCTGCATCTCAAAAGATGAAATGCTGAAAAAAATGTTGGTCTACAGCTGGTCCTAGAAAGAATGAAACTGTCACTGATCAGTCTAACACAAAGTTTTTATTTCCCAGAGGCTACATAGGAAGTTGTGGCCTGAAAGGGATTACGAGACTGCCTAAGAGGAGGAAGAAGAAGGAGAGGAGGAGGGAGAGGAGGAGGATGAGGAAGAGGAGGAGTAAGAATTCTGACCTTAAGCTTAACAGAACAGCGACCATAACAGTGCCTGAAGGAGAGAAAAGGAGGTCACCTTGCGTGAGGAAGGAGGGACTTTAAAGGAAGAGGTGAGAGAAGGATCACCGAACAAACTGCCTCAAATTCAGTCTTTTCGAGGAAGGAAATGAAAGATGACATATCCCAAATATGAGAGCAATTCTCAAAGCAGGGATGCATCAGTTCAACTAAACCTGATAACTGAAATGAGATAAGAACGTACAGAGTCTAAACAAAATTCCTAATTGCCAGATTTAGCAGTTTAAAAAAGTGATCTCTCTTAGAAACTTAGAAAATACATGAGCAATAACTTTCGTCTTGAAGGCTCTGTATTAGATTTCGTTACTTTTTTTCCACACAGGTAAACTCACAAGATTAGAGTTAATAAATGAAAGGAAAAGTTTGGACTGGATGCAACCAACAGGAGAGAACTGAGAGGTGAATCGAAAGAATTTCATAGTTTTTTTATTTTTTTTTTTGGAACCATCAGCAAAAGAAAGGATACAAGGAGAGGAAGACGGGAAAAGGTAATAGATAAAGACGGTGAAAAGAATAAATGAAAGAACAGAACACTCATGAATGTCACTGGAGATGGAGAAGGAAATAGATGCTGAGTTGTCAACAATACATGTAATGTATCTGTACAAAAGGAAGAGTTGTGGTAACCAAAGCCTGATGTTAGACTTTTTCAAACGCCTCGGAGTTGTGATGGCTGGGGACAAATTTGCCTGAAGAAATGACCAAACATCATTGTGTGAGTGTAAAAAGATATCACTAGTAGATTTACCCCACAATTCCCAGGCTGCGGATCCAACAGAAAGTAGTTGAATTTGAGGTGAAGTTTAATAAAAGCCTCTAAAACTATAGCTATAACAGAAATCAGGGAAATAGGGCCATATTTGGGAGGATGTGAATAGCCATTCTTCCTGAGGATTAGCTACACTAGATCATGTTTCAAAGAGACCAGATAGTTCGCCAATTTTCAAAGCTGCGAGAACCTCACAGACCTTATGAGAAGAGAAGAATAAAAGAGAAATGCCTGGCAACAAACACAGAAGGAAAGACTAGTAATGGCGTGTAACTACACTCTTGACCGAATGGCAGAAAAATGTATTGTGGAAATGAAGCCTAGTTTAAAAATAAGTAATTATTACCACAGACATAGGTATGAAAATCCTGGAAAGATTTGGAAAGTTTTGTACAACTTAAACATTTCTATTACAAAAGATTATATGTTATAGATCAATCACAAAAGTAATAATAACTTGCATGCATTTGTGCATGATAATTTTTGTGAAATGAAAATATTGTATCTAAATTGCCATGAGAATGAAATAAGTTTTTTGGGGGGTAATTATAAAAAGTTCATTTCGAAAAGGAAATGAATGAAACTCCTGTAAAGGGAATGCTTTTAAAAGAATCACTAATGTGAAATACGCAAACCGAAACATAAAGGCTCTCTGAATGAAAATGCAGAGTTCGTTTAAAACCTCAAAAAAAAAAAAAAAAAAAAAAAATGAACACGCATGAAAGATTAGTGTCTCTGAGGCAGAAAATACTGAAAAAAACAGATTTTGATTTAAATGTTAATTGCATATCTTTTGCATTTTAAACACACGACAGAAATGTCCGCCCAAATACGACTCCAGAATATTCTGTCACTGCGTAAATCCTCATTTCGTCTATAAACAAAATAAGCATGATGCCTCCCCGTCACCGTTTCACCACATAAACTAATTTTCTCGATGCCTTTCTTCCTCAGATTTGGTAAGACAGGACTTTGTTTGTGTATACGTGTGTTTGTGTTTCCAGAATAGAGACCTGAAGTGACGAATTACAAAAATGACGAAAAATAAATCTGTTATCTTTATTTTATGAAGGGAGGATATACTTTTCCGAGTCACGAAAAACTTGACAGATCTATTCATTTGATAATCTTTTGAACATAATCAGTGTTAGATTATATGACTTGTTGCTAAAGAAACCTCACACATTATCAAAAATAAAGTTTTGAGAAGTTTCAAATGCTTCATAGCTAGATACAGATCTACAACTTTAGTACTGATCAATCATATTGGGATCCTTATTGATCATCTTTACTATAATTAAGATCTAAAGTTATAACGTCTGGTTCACAAACAATGTTTACACCAACAACCTTTATAAACTAGCAGAACACTCAATGGGCAAGTTCAGATTTATACTCATTACTCGTTAATTGGCGAAAATGCGGAGGTAAGTTCTGAACTGAGTTCTATTCCTAGTGACATTCAAAATGCACGAACTGATGACTGTAATTACCTTGCTATACAGGGTTCCTAAAAATGGAATCTCAAAATGAAAATAATTCACAAAAACCTAATAATAGTAGAATAATGGTAAAAATAGCAAGTGGACTGAGACGAGCAAATCATTACATAAATTAGTATATCCTTGCAAGCTAAAATATCATTGAAGAAATGAACCGAACTTATACTGATTCTTGTTTCAGTATGAAGTGAAGTCAAGAATACTCTATAGATTGTAGAACTTAAAAGAAATTCTAAGACAGATTTTAGCAGCAAAATTAAAGTAAAATGCAAAACTTCTTCTTCTTTTGACCATATTAGTCCCACTGTATAGCAGGGTCGGCCACTGGAGTCAGCTTTCTCCATCCATTTCTATTCCTTGCATCTTCCTCCCCCCAACCCCAAGTCCCACCTCACCCATATCCCTCCTCACCACATCCATCCATCTGATCCGCTGACGCTTCACACTCCTCCTCCCCATCACTGGCATGTTCTTAGCTCTCTTGATTGGGTCCACTTCCTCTCTTCTTATTACATGGCCATAGTATCTCAGACAAGCTTCCCTAGCCTTCTCCTTTACATTACATATACCACATATTCTTCTTATATCTTCACTCTCCCTCCGTTCCAGTAGTGACATTCCAGCGATAAAAGGTAAAACATTATCTTTCAATCATCATGAAAAAGCACTGCAACTGTCGAAAACTTTCATGCTTTACTTGAAGGAGTCACCCAGAGCCTTTTCCCAAACCTAAGGAAGAGTTTTTTTTCCTTTACACTTTGTTGTTTTCACCAGAATTGGTCTTTCAGACAACATAAATATAATTTCATCTCCTAGTATTAATGCTGGCTCCGTTTTTTATATGGATGAATGATTGTGCATTACCTTCATTGTAAGATAGTCCTTTTGTACACAACACAGATAAAACTGCACATATACACACTTCCCCTCTCTCTCATTCCCTCCCTCTCACTCTCTCACTTCTCCTCCCTCTCACTCTCTCACTTCTCCTCCCTCTCACTCTTTCTTTCTCTCACTCTCTCCCTCTCTCTCTCCAACCCTTCCTGTCTCTTTCCCTCTTTCTTCTCCATAACAATCCCCTCCTACCCTCTCTCTCTCTCTCTCTCTCTCTCTCTCTCTCTCTCTCTCCCCTCTCTCTCTCTCTCTCTCTCTCTCTCCTCTCACTGTTTCTTTCTCTCACTCTCTCCCACTCTCTCTCTCCCCCGCTCTCTCTTTCCCTCTCCAACCCTTCCTGTCTCTTTCCTTCTATCTTCTCACAAACACCCCCTCTACTCTCTATCTCTCTCTCACCTCATCTCTCTCTCTCTCGCTCTCTCTCACATCCTCTCTCTCTCTCTCTCTCTCTCTCTCTCTCTCTCTCTCTCTCTCTCTCTCTCTCTCCAACCTTCCTTGTCTCTTTCCCTCTTTCTTCTCCCTAACATCCCCTGTACTCTCTCTCTCACTTCCTCCCCCTCTCACTCTCTCTTTGTCGCCCCATTCCCAACCCCCACCCACTTTGGTGCTATCGCTGTCTTATCCCCACAGTATTCTTTTCCAGATAGCAAATCGTATGCATACCAAAAATAGGGATGATAAATTCGTAAAGTTACAAAGTCTATGGGCATGACCAGCAGTTTCAGGGAAACACCCCCCCACACTTTGGTGTCCTTTGTTGCTAGTGATGTCTTACCCTTACAGTGATGATTTCTAGACAGTAAGTACATGTATACTAAATTTGGTTGAAATTGCTCATTGCATTTTAGAACAATTGTGGCACATACACACCCGTACATACATACACACGCACACACACACGCACACACACACACACACACACACAGACACACACACACACATATATATATATATATATTATATATATATATATATATATATATATATATATATATAGTATATATATATATATATATATATATATATATATACTATATATATATATATATATATATATATATATATATATATATATATATATATATATATATATATATATATATATATATATATATAT
>JANJGK010006495.1:0-36992 GCA_039081455.1 Macrobrachium rosenbergii
AAAAATACAAAGAAAAAATAATTCATAAAGAGAGAGAGAGAGAGAGAGAGAGAGAGAGAGAGAGAGAGAGAGAGATGTGAAAATTGAAAGCGAGCACTCTAAAGAAACTTACGAAAATATGGGCTTGCATGAATGAAAAAGACAGAAAAATATCTAGAGAGAGAGAGAGAGAGAGAGAGAGAGAGAGAGAGAGAGAGAAAGCGAGGATCTATATTTGCTCACATTTACAACTGAAGTTTTTAGTGCCGTCCCTGCCCGAACCCATTTAGGATTTTGAACCCTTAAAAACTCCTTATCTCGACCTTAATCGCCCAAGTAGCCTTCTCCCCCACCATAGGATATATCAGTGACTGTTTATCGCTATATTATATCGCGCCTCAGATTCTTTCTATTTTTTATTCTCTTTTTCTCTTGTTTCCACTTAATCCTCTCTTAATCCCTCATGTCCTCATTCACTCTCTCTCTCTCTCTCTCTCTCTCTCTCTCTCTCTCTCTCTCTCTCTCTCTCTCTCTCTCTCTCTGTCGATTTGTGTTTCTTCGAAAGTTGTCGATTTCTTTGTTCCGATTTTGTGATTTCTCTAATATTCTCTCTGTTTTTCTTTCCCTGATTTTTAAAAGCAACAGAGTTCTCATATTTTTTTTCTATTTTAATTATCAGATAAATCTTCCATTTTGATCGGTTTTTTCTTGTGTACATTGTGTGTGTGTTTGTATGTGTTTATGTGTGTGTTTTTTTTCCTGTGTGTGTGTTTGTGTGGGATTCTTAAAAACAATAGATTTCTCATAATTTTTAAAATTTTACTTTTAAGAAAAATCTTTGTTTTGATCGGTTTTTTCTTGTGTACATGTGTGTGTGTGTTTGTGTGTGTGTATTTATGTGTGTGTATGTATGTGTTTCTGTGGGTGTGTGTGATTCTTAAAAGCTATAGATTTCTCATAATTTTTTTTTATTTTACATATCAGAGAAATCTTCCTTTTCGATCGGTCTTTTCTTGTGTATATTGTGTGTGTGTGTGTGTTTATGTGTGTGTTTTTTCTGTGTGTGTGTGTGTGTGTGACCTTTCTCTCACCTTGCCATATGCCACCATATATTATCCCCCGTGCAAATTCCTTCTTATTGTTGTGGTATTTATCGCGACGTTTATATTCTCCTCTACTCCTTTCCTCCTAATGACAAATCTGAGCGTTTTACGGTTCGGACCAGTTAATTTCTCCCTTCTTAATTACCCCGTTCCCCTCATTTCTCTCTCCTCTCGTGTGTGTGCTTCTCTCTAAGTCCCCTCGTTTCTCCCTCCTCCACATCTGCCACCTCCCTGTCTTCCCCTCGCCTCCCCTTAATCCCTTAAAAATGGCCAAACAGGTGGGGAAGAGGGAGGGAGTTCACAAAACCAGCCAGACCATAGGACATTCCTGCCCTCGACGAGAGTAGAGGGGAGAAGAGGCGCAAAGGCCTTCGCGAGGGGAAACTTTAAAAAAAAATTGGGGGGAAAAAAGGGGAATAGAGATACAGAAGGCAGCAGGAAATTGATTTCGGTCTTCATGTGGAGCTAGTACGTTTTAGAGGCATTTAAATGGCATGTTTTTAATGGGGCTTTAAGTGTTGGAGGCTGGAGGAGGAGGGGAGGGGAGGAGCCGCGCGTAGGCAGGAGGATTCCCCTTTAATGTAAAGGGCTCTTAACCAAGATTGAATAGCCACGCATAAAACTTTCACTACTTACTTTCACTACTTCACTCTTGCTGCATGGGACGGGAGGGTGTTAGTGTATGGTGGGCTAGATTGGGGAGGGGGGCCGGGAATGGATGGGCGTGAATGATATGGCGTAGGAGGAAATTGAAGATGGGTCTTGTTTTTTGGGACGTGGACCGTACCTCCTCCCTCCGCCCCGTATTCTGACCATGTTCCTTTTTTTTTTTTTCTTTTTTTTTTTTCCTATCCCTCTTTCGCGTCTGACGGAAGGGATTTTTACAAGATCGAACACATGTCACGAGGCTATTGTGTTTACATTTCCGCGTCAAACAAAGTGGTCATTTTTCGGGAAGCTTTTCTGATGCCTTGAGATTTCCTTTTTTATTTCCAACAGAGAGAACACGGGCAGATGGAGATAGCTGTAGTATGTACAAGTACAAATGCAGGCGAACGTCCGGTCTTCTCTTCCTGTATCTATATAACCCTCAGATTTTATCGCTGCCGACTGAGGCCCTTTTGGAAACAAAGTGTGAAAATGAAAACACGATACCATCAGTGTAAGTGTTTTCTACGGTGTAGTACACTGGCATTTGATACGGCTTTTAGACTCCGGGAGTTCCATTACGACCCGGAAAGCTTCATTAAAACAAAACCTCGAGTGATGTAGAATGAACGTCCCGAGCCTGTTCTTCTCTTTCATTCAACGAGTGGGAGGCAGCGGCAGAGGCGTTCTTTTTGTTTCGTCGTTTAGGGACTCATTAACGTCAGGTTGTCGGGTGGTTTATGAAAGGTGAATGATTATGGCGGCGCTCGTTACAGTCATAAAAGTATCAAGAACTGAGATCTACGGCAACTCTCTGTTAACCCATCTTTCATGGAGGGAGGGACACACACACACACACACAAAAACATAGAGAGGAGAGGGGGTCATGTCGTTGCAGTTTTTTATTTAGTATATATATATATATATATATATATATATATTATATATATATATATATATATATATATATATATATATATATATATATATATATATATATATATAAATATATATATATATATATATATATATATATATATATATATATATATATATATAAATATATATATATATATATATATATATATATATATATATATATATATATATATATACAGTATATATCAGTCCTAAAAAAAAAAACCTCTCCAGTCTCGAAAATAAAAGGAAACGAAAAGCTTGCAAGAATGTCCCGAACTTTGTCCTATGGAAGAAGTGGTTTTGTGAAAAGATTTTGTTCATTAAATTTAAATGTTTCATTACTGAAACACTTTAATAAAAAACAAACAAACAAAGGTATGGGTGGGGGAGGGGGGTGGGGTGTGCCTCTAAAGGACATTACAAACTAATAAAGGGAAAGTACCTGAGTTTAATCATTGGAAAGGTTATCAGCTGACGTTTGGGTTCCTAACTCAACCTATCACCAGAGGCAGTTTCATTAATAATGTAATTCCCCAATAATATAATAATTCCCTAATGTTGATATTGATATAATGATTCTGCAGGTGTATAAAAGAGATTTTTGTTAAGAGAATGTATTTAAGATACAAATAACTAACATGCAATATTGTACTTACAGTGTAATGGGCATTGATTCATAATTGCTTTTAGATGGAATCTTATTGAAGTTATGCAGCGATTGGGTCTGGTGGTCAGGGACTGGGTTCGTGTGAAATGCCGTTGGGGCATAAGCCATTTCATAATCAGTTGGGCAGGGCAGGGCATATATATATATATATATATATATATTAATATATATATATATATATATATATATATATATATATATATATATATATATATATATATATATATATATATTACACTATTTCTTATGGTTTGGATGTTCATATATCATGTTTATATATATATATATATATATATATATATATATATATATATATATATATATATATATATATATATATATATATATATATATATATATATATATTTATATATATATAATTTATATACACACAACATATGAAAATTAAAACCGTGGCAAATATTGAAAGAAACTTACTTTACAGATTTCCAGCAAATGTAAAAACGAATCTTTCCACCAGAATAACGAAGAAAAAATAATAATAATAAAGAAAAACATAGAAGACCCCCTCTAATGAACGACCCGTGAACCCACCCATTCACGATAATTCACAAAATCAGGCGTAGGAGCACAAAAAAAAAAAAAAAAAGTGGTCCCCAAATGAAATGGTAGACGCCAAAACCAATTTCACTTTTTCACTGCGGCCTATTTCTTAAGATGTTTACATAGTGGGGCCTGATAAATAGCCCCAGACAGCCCCGCGCTGTTGTAGATCACCACACTCCGGTTCCTCAAATGCCTGAGGCCTATCTGTGTCGCCTCTTCCCTTGACTTCGTCCTTTCGCTCGTCTCTTCTCTTCTTTCTTTCCTTCTTTCTACTTTATTCCCCTTCCTCCACTTTTCTTCTTTTGCTTTTCTGCTTCTTCCCGTCCTCTTCGTCCACTCCTTTTTTTTTTATCTCCTCCTGCTTCCGTATCCCTTCTTGCTCATTTTCCTCCTCCTCCTCCTCCTCCTCCTCCTCCTCCTCCTCCTCCTCCTCCTCCTCCTCCTCCTCCTCCTCCTCCTCTTCCTCCTTTCCTTTTTTCTAATTTCTCCCTGCTTCCTTATCCCTCTCTGCTCATTTTCCTCCTCCTCCTCCTCCTCCTCCTCCTCTTCCCCCCTCTCCTTTTTTGTAATTTCCTCCTGCTTCCTTATCCCTCTCTGCTCATTTTCCTCCTCCTCCTCCTCCTCCTCCTCCTCTCCCTCCTCCTCCTCCTCCTCTCCCTCCTCTCCTTTTTTGTAATTTCCTCCTGCTTCTTTATCCCTCTCTACTCATTTTCCTCCTCCTCCTCTTCCTCCTCTTCCTCCTCTCCCTCCTCTTCCTCCTCTCCTTTTTTCTAATTTCTCCCTGCTTCCTTATCCCACCCTGCTCATTTTCCCCCCTCCTCCTCTTCCTCCTCCTCTCCTTTTTTGTAATTTCCTCCTGCTTCCTTACCCCTTCCTGCTCATTTTTCTCCTCCTTCTCCTCCTCCTCCTCCTCTTCTATATCTTCCTCCATGTTTTCTTCCTCCTTCAGTTCCTCGCCTGCTAACTACTTCCCTTCACCTCCTGCTTCGCATGCTTCCTTCCCCTTCTTTTCCACTTCCCTTCTCTACGCCTCCCCTCCCACTTCCCCTGCCTTCCCTCTTCCTCCTACACTCCTACCACTCTCTCTGCCTCTGCTGCTCTTCTAATCTTCTTCACGGAAATTCTCCCTATTCTCTTCCCTTATCCATCCCTCTCTTCTCTCTTCCTACCTATTCATTCCACCTCCTCCTCCTTAACTCCTTCCTCCTCCTCCTCCTCCTCCTCAGCTCCTTCCTCCGCCTCCTCCTCCTCCTCTTCGACTCCTTCCTCCGCCTCCTCATCTTCTTCCTCCTCCTCCCTCCCTCCCCCTCCTCCTCCTCCTCCTCTTCGACTCCTTCCTCCTCCTCCTCATCTTCTTCCTCCTCCTCCCTCCCTCCCCCCTCCTCCTCCTCCTCTTCGACTCCTTCCTCCTCCTCCTCATCTTCTTCCTCCTCCTCCTCCTCCTCCCTCCCTCCCCCTCCTCCTCCTCCCTCCCCTCCCCCTCCTCCTCCTCCTCCACCACTACCACCACCACCTCCACCTCCTCCCTCCTCCTCCTCCTCCTCCTCCTCCTCCTCCTCCTCCTCCCCCTTCTCCGCCTCCTCCTCCTCCTCCTCCAGGGGTCGGAGGGCGCGACGTGCCAGTCTCCTGCATGGGGGATTTGGAAGGTATTTCCCCGAGATCACTTCCCTCTCTCAATTTCACTCTATTTTTTCTATTTTCACCCTTATGCCTTCAGTGGTGAATTCCCTCTCCCAATTTTATTTTTATATTTCTTTCTAGATTCCTCTCGCTTTTATTTTCCTTTGTGAGTGGCCATCTTTAGGGGAATGTTTTTTCGTGGTATTTTCTGTTAGGTGCTGACTTTTTATTATTATTATTATTATTATTATTATTATTATTATTATTATTATTATTATTATTATTATTATTATTATTATTATTATTATTATTATTAATCTTCCAAAAAATTACATGACTATTTTCTCCTTATCAGAATTTAGTTCTTATTGATTGTCCAAGTAAAAAGTATTAGCTTCTATAATTACTCCAGTGATTTAATTTTTCTTTTCCAAGAATTCGTTCACTTTCCACCAAATTTTATACCTCAACACGACATTAAAAGCTAAGTAGTTATGATGCAGGGCCGTATCTAGATCTGAAATTGCTCTCCCAAAATCTAATCACTTGTTGCTAGTCTCGACCAGGTCTTTAACTTGGGTAGAATTTTCGTAAAAATCCACACTTATTATTTTACGTAAGCCATACATAAACTGAATTAATAGCACAACCTTCTTGTTTTATTTCGATCAGTTAGTTTTCTTCATGTTCTGATCTATTTTTCTGTTCATACTTTCTCTTGGTTTGGTGGTAATTACTTTCAATCATTCCTATTCATCCTAAGCAAGTTCAGTGAAAACTATTATTCTTCGGCTGATTTAAAGTTTCTCCTTGTCACTCCAAAACTGTGGAAGTCCATTTATTTTCTTTTTTTTTAAGTGTTTCCCAACTTCTCACCAAATTTTAGATACATATCTTAGTATGATTTCTATTTTCTGTACATTTGTGCATTGCAATCATGGGTCATTAATTGCATTCATGGGCCAGGAATTGAGATAATGTTCATTTTTTAGCTCCAATATATACATATTATTCATCTGAATACCTGTATCTAAATTCACCTAGGTGATATATACATGCACAGGGCGTTTTTCATGGTTTTATATTCCATTTTACAAAATTATAAATCATTTCCAAAATTCTACAAAATTTTAACTCGTATCCAAAATTATACAGAATTTTAAATCATATCCAGAATTATGCATAATTTTAAATCATATCCAGAATTATGCAGAATTTTAAATCATGTCCAGAATTATACCGAATTTTAAATCATATCCAAAATTATAGAGAATTTTAAATCATAAAGAAAAATTATACAGAATTTTAAATCATAATCCAGTATAAATACAGAATTATAAATCATACCCAAAATTATACAGAATTTTTAATCATATCCAAAATTGTACAGAATTTTAAGTCATATCCAAAATTATACAGATTTGTAAATCATAGCCAAAGTTATAGAGAATTTTAAATCCTACCCAAAATTATACAGAATTTTTAATCATCCAGAATTATACAGAATTTTAAATCATAACCAGAATTATACAGAATTTTAAATCATAACCAAAATTATAAAGAATTTTAAATCCTAACCAAAATTATACAGAATTTTAAATCATATCCAGAATTATATAGAATTTTTAATCATGTCAAAAATTATATAGAATAAAAATTATATAGAATTTTAAACCATATCCAAAATTATAGAGAATTTTAAGTCATATCGAGAATTATACAGAATTTTTAATCATATCTAAAATTATATAGAATCTTAAATCATATCCAAAATTATACTGAATTTTAAATCATATCCAAAATTATACTGAATTTTAAATCATATCCAAAATTATACTGAATTTTAAATCATATCCAAAATTATACAGAATTTTTAATCATATCCATAATTATACAAATATCCACATAGCGTATGCCTTCCCAACTCTTTTGACTTTGACTCCGCTGTTTGCTCAAGGGAGTTTTTGATTGATTTATTTATTTTTCTTCGGTCGTGAGGCGGGAAACCTGGTAAATGCAAGCCTGTCCCCACTGGAGCATTGATTGATTTATTCATGTAACCTGGCGCTGCAATGTCAGACACGCCCTTTGAAATACTGAAGAGGGTAAAGAATTCCACAGCGTTACATGAATGGTTGAAAAGGCTGATCAAACCTGTTGGCTGCCGATTTTGTGATGACAATATTTTTTATATTGTGTAAGTTTCTTTTATTTTTTATACGCACACACACACACACACACACACACACACATATATATATATATATATATATATATATATATATATATATATATATATATATATATATATATTATGTATGTATGTATGTATGTATGTATGTATGTATGTATGTATGTATGTATGTATGTATATCGTCTATTTAAATGCAAGTACTGGAGGAAAAACTGCAGATATTATTATTATTATTATTATTATTATTATTATTATTATTATTATTATTATTATTATTATATACACTTACCACAAAACTCTGCAAGCACCTAATTTAACGTAATCAAATCCCTTGCAAGATAAGTTTTGCTAAGTGATGTTATATTATGCCAAGATAATCCTGTCAGAACTTTGTTTAAGCCTACTTGCAGTAATTATGTTTACAAAGACATTGGCAATCCTTTCGCTGTCATCGTTATGTATCCTTCAGAAACTATTATTATTATTATTATTATTATTATTATTATTATTATTATTATTATTGGGATTTGCTGTTCATTCTTCCCTTTTAGCAAACTGTACCTGATTCTGTTTCTGCATATGATCTCTAGCTGAAAAATGTTGTGTTATTATTATTATTATTATTATTATTATTATTATTATTATTATTATTATTATTGGGATTTGGTATCTGCATAATATTATGGTCTCTGGCTGAAAAATGTCGTATTATTATTATTATTATTATTATTATTATTATTATTATTATTATTATTATTAATATTATTATTATTATTATTGGGATTTGCTGTGCATTCTTCCCTTTTAGCAAACTGTACCTGATTCTGTTTCTGCATATGGTCTCTAGCTGAAAAATGTGTTTGTTATTATTATTATTATTATTATTATTATTATTATTATTATTATTATTATTATTATTAGTAGTAGTAGTAGTAGTAGTAGTAGTAGTAGTAGTAGTAAAACCATATTTTTACTCTTCCATTCATTATCTTTTAATAAAGTGTCCCTGGGTTTATTATCACGTAATGGTTGAAGGCCGAGTATTTCAGAACGGCTTCTCTTAACGGCATATCCATCGAATTCTGAGTTGTATCCCGATAAGTGAGCAATTTAGCTAAAAATCAATTATTCTCAAAACCGGAGGCACTGTGAAGATGCAGACCCATCCGTAACTCGGTCTGAAACAAAAGTAAATAGATGACATTCAACTTCACAGCGCTGCTACAGTAATGAAGAGACCGATTTAGTCATGGACCAAATGACAGAAACAGATGGGAGGAGAGAGAGAGAGAGAGAGAGAGAGAGAGAGAAGAGAGAGAGAGAGAGAGAGAGAGAGAGAAGGTGGGGGGGGGGGGGTTTAAGGGAAGGGACGGCTTTTGGTCTCACCACTCCAGAGAGGTCTCATGGGTCCGTTGTCATTCCAAGAGGATTTCTGGGACGTAAAGCGATACCCAATGGTATTAGGGGCTCTGTGCGTCCATGCCTGGGTGACAGGGCCCCTCTTTCATAGCCCACCCCCTCCTACACCTCCCTTCCAAACCTCACCCCCACCAAATACCCCCCTTTTTTTTTATCTGAGTTTCCGTGCTCTGGGGCGATAGGCTTTTTTTTTTTTTTTTTTTTAACGGTGATGACGAAGCATCCAAAGAGCTTGGTGGGCATTAAGCGAGCCTAACGTAAAAGCCCAATGCAAGCACAGCCCCACTGGGAAAAATCTTTTGCATGCGACAACTTTTTTATCATGAGGAAATGGATGTATACGCACCATTCGGGAAGCGTACACTCAGAATGCAAGCGCCTGCAAGCACTCGCAATCACCGTGCAACCTATTACCAGGAAGCAATCGGCGGGGCACACACTGCCACACAGGTGACATAGGCAGTTATTAATGGTCCCGGCTCCTCGCATTATTATTTGATATGGTCCGTGCAAAAACTGTTTTATGTCACATAACATGTATGATTCCCCACTTGAAATGTTGCCGTTAAACGTTGCAAAAAAAAAACTATGGCATGATATTTGGCAATGGAGGTTCTTGCCTTGCACTGGAATTTGGTGACTCACAGGTGTCCAGTATTGCATGAGCCAGTAACTTCAGGCTACTTTGCTGAGAACTTTACTAACCTCTGGCTTATTTTCTTAAAGATTTCTCTAGTAACTGCTGGTTAATGTGCAGAAGACTTTCTCTGGAGCCTTCAAGTCACTGTATTCAAGATTTTTTTCTGATTATTTCTGTCTGTGCTTTGGACACTCTCTGCTTACTTTGTTAAGACGATGATGTAGATGAAGCTGGACATTATTTATTGAAGATTCCTGTAGTAACTGCAAGTTAATGTGCAGAAGACTTTCTCTGGATACTTCAAGTCACTGTATTCAAGATTTTTTTTTTCTGATAGAATCTGGCTGTGCTTTGGACACTCATTGCTTACTTTGTTAAGACGATGATGCAGATGAAGCTGGACATTATTTTGTTTAGGATTTCTGTAGTAACTGCTGGTTAATGTCCAGAAGTCTTTCTCTAGAGACTTCAAGTCACTGTATTCAAGATTTTTTCTGATAATTTCTGGCTGTGCTTTGGACACTCTCTGCTTACTTTGTTAAGACGATGATGTAGATGAAGCTGGAAATTATTTTCTTAAGGTTTTCTGTAGTAACTGCTGGTTCATGTGCAGAAGACTTTCTCTGGAGACTTCAAGTCACTGTATTCAAGATTTTTTCTGATAATTTCTGGTTGTGCTTTGGACACTCTCTGCTTACTTTGTTAAGACGATGATGAAGATGAAGTTGGACATATGGTAGCACCTTCTCTTGCACAGGACACCCCTTATCATGTAGAGATTTTCGCAGATAATTTCAGGCTTTTTTCGTTTGAGAATGTCTAATGTAAGTTATTCCTATTTTCCTTTGATTCTGTTGTTTCACGAATTAATTTTGAGAGGGTTCAGTTATGTCACAATTCTGTGGCCACTTTGACTTGACATGCCATTTGCTAGAGAATCTTGATAAGGGTTTTGAGTGTAGAGTAATTCAAGTAGATTTAATGCCGCTTGCGATTTAGTAAATCACAAGGCACTTGTTTATAAACTTCAAAACCTTGAAGTGGGTTGATATGTTTTGGGATTGCTTCAAAACATCCTTACTGGCAGGCAACAGCAAGTTGCTGTGGGCGGGATCTTTAGGAACGAAGGCCTATCGTGTCTGGTGTTCCACAAGGTTGTGTGCTTGGTCCGCTGTTATGTTTAATGTATACAAGTGGTGTGGTTGTTGGCCTGGAATATAAGATTGTTCAGTATGCTGATGATGCAACACTTGTGGGTGTACTGTAGTAAAGTCTCCACTTATGGAACATGAAACTGCACCCTAGTCTCAGTTGTGATATGGAGCGGATTAGTGAATGGTATAGTCGGTGGGGTATGAGGCTTAACTCCAGTAAAATGAAAACACAATTGATTAGCAGATCTCGAACTGTCTTTCCACCCCATCCTTCCCTTCAGGCGGATGGGACTCTGCTGAATGAGTCTGAGGCTTCATCTATACTTGGCGTAACTTTTGGCACGCAATTGAGAAAAATCTAATAAAAATGTCAGCAAATTTGACAAGGGAGTTGGAACTTATACGGAAGGTCTCATATACTTATAACTATGATAAAGTCAGCGCAACCTGTTAGCTCATTTGTCCTTCCTTTCCTAGAATACAGATCTAGTTTTGCCAAGGATTTATCTCTTTTCGATACAATTGATCCCTGATCCTCCTGTCTTGCCGAGAGCGACCAGATTTCCTGAACAACAACACCAATATGGAGTAAATGTGCCACGCTGTCGAACTTCTCAAGAGGTATTTTATTCCCTCACACCGTTAGGCTGTGGAACAGTCTCCCTAAGGATGTAGTGCAATTAGAGCCTCGAAAGTTTAGTCGAAGATGCAATGCACTATTGCCATAAAACAATTCACCTTGTATTTTCTGTAAAAGAAAACTATTGTGCCGGCTTTGTCTGTCCGTCCGCACTTTTTCAGTCCGCCCTCAGATCTTAAAAACTACTTAGGCTAGAGGGCTGCAAATTGGTATGTTGATCATCCGCCCTACAGTCATCAAACATACCAAATTACAGCCCCATAGCCTCAGTAGTGTTTATTTTATTTAAGGCTAAAGCTAGCCATAATGGTGCATCTGGCAACGATATAGGACAGGCCACCACCGGGCCTTGGTTAAAGTTTCATGGGCCGCGGATCATATCGGCGCAATAGAGTTTTTCGTACAGCGTATAATCAAGACCACCGAAAGATAGATCTATTTTCGGTGGCCTGGATTATACGCTGTACAGAAAACTCGATTGCGCCGAAGAAACTTCGGCGCATATTTTACTTGTTTATATTTTTATCCAATATAAATTTATTAATTCATCTTTTTTCTTTTCTTCTAACGTATCTCTTATTTATGAATTTCTTATTATCTTTTTAACTTCTGTCAAATGAACACCATATTCTTTGGAAGCTTGAATTTCAAGTAATTGGCCCCTATATGTTTGTTCCGTATGAATAGGGGTTTATCGTCCGGATAATAATAATAATAATAATAATAATAATAATAATAATAATAATAATAATAATAATAATAATAATAATAATAATGATTGATGTCGCAATACCATGGGACACCAGAGTAGATGAGAAAGAAAGAGAAAAAATTGATAAGTATCAAGACCTGAAAATCGAAATAAGAAGGATATGGAATATGCCAGTGGAAATTGTACCCATAATCATAGGAACATTGGGCACGATCCCAAGATCCCTGAAAAGGAATCTGGAAAAACTAGATGCCGAAGTAGCTCCAGGACTCATGTAGAAGAGTGTGCTACTAGAAACAGCGCACATAGTGAGAAAAGTGATGGACTCCTGAGGAGGCAGGATGCAACCCGGACCCCAGACTAGAAAAACCACCCAGTCGACTAGGATGACTGTGATAGACCAAAAAAAAGAAAAAAAAAATGTCACCTTCAATATTCTAAAGTTATACAATGGTACCCTAGAATTATTCCTCCTTGTCTATTTCATTGGGCATTACTTGTTTATTTAAGCTATCGACCAGCTATCGTGGATATTGAAGAGAGAATTCCATTTTTTTTGCGGCTACAGTCTTCATGTTTAATGTTGTTGCTGAGGTTCCTGTTTTATATTATATTAGTAATTTTCTACATAATAATTGATACTTTAACCACTTGTTTTTATTTAAGGCATGAATATTTTTTGTATTGTTCATTACGTATTTTGATGGTTTCCGCGCATCTTTGAATCTCTCTGTCTCTCTACATACACACACACACAAACACACACACACACACACACACAAACACACACACACACACACACACACGCACACACACACACACACACACACATATATATATATATATATATATATATATATATATATATATATATATATATATATATATTTACATATATATACATATATATATACATATATATACATACATATATATATATATATATATATATATATATATATATATATCACACAACAACTTTTTCATGAAATTAGATTAGCATTATAGTAACAATCAACACGGAGTATTCCTCTTGATTATGTAAATTCCCCCGTTATGAAATTTAACTTTCCCCAAAAAAGAAATGTTATTCAGAATCATTTTATCTGAACTACAGAAAAAAAATTAAAAACAAAATAACGCGCTGTTATCTAGCCCAATTTGGGAGGTGTACCTCTCTTGTCGAAATATCTAATACCAGTTTTTAAAGGGTTATTGGATTCATTTCTGTTATTCCTTCGCTGTTCCTATTACATTGCCGGTGATATCGTTGTTCCCTCCGAACTTAAAAAGAGAGAGAGAGAGAGAGAGAGAGAGAGAGAGAGAGAGAGAGAGAGAGAGAGAGAGAGAATTCGGCCCTCCCCAAACGCACCAGAAATACTGCCGGCGATTTCCGAGTGAATATTGCCCCTTTGGAGGTCAGCGGAGTAAGAAGAGAAGGACCCAGTTGCCTGCAGTTACAAGCAAAAAGTTCTACGAGCTGCAAAATTAACGCGTCTGAAATTGCGCTCTTTTCCCCCGCCATTTTTCCTGCCTCTTGTGTCTACAGAGAGAGAGAGAGAGAGAGAGAGGAGAGAGAGAGAGAGAGAGACAGGGAGAGAGAGAGAGAGAGAGAGAGAGAGAGAGAGAGAGAGAGAGAGGATTAAGAAATCGAATGACGGCCTGCCAGTGTTTTCCGGTTCGTGATTCTTCGGCGATGGGTGTATATGGCGGGCCGATGTGTGCTGTGGTGTTAAGTGCTGTTCAAGCGGTTTGTGTTATGCTGTGTGTTTTCTGCGAAGGTCTAGGGAATATATATATATATTTTCTTTGGGTCCTCGTGAGAAGTGTGGCTATCGTTGTGCGGTTGAGTCCTGTAAAAAATGTCTTCTCTCTCTCTCTCTCTCTCTCTCTCTCTCTCTCTCTCTCTCTCTCTCTCTCTCTCTCTCTCTCTCCCTGTCTCTCTGGGTAAGGGATGCGAAGATGATGAGGATCGAGGTATGATAGGAGACAGCATTTTAATGAGCTATGTTTTCGGATATGATACAGTACCAGGATAAGTTTGGTCATAAGATATACGACAATTTTAGTTTTGCTGGATTGAGAATAACTAATGAAATAAAGCAACAAGTTGTTGATGTTGGTTGTATATAGAAAAGATAATCAGGACAGGACGGTTGTATGATCGAGGACCGGTTGATGAGGTTAGTTGCATGGTATAGGCCTAGATGTTTTTAGACTCGGTTATAGGATACGGAACAAGAGCATAGGCCTAAGTTCACATTTCATAACTTATAAATTCATAACCGCCACGAGGTTAGGTTTTTTATTTCTTTAGTCTTTGTGGGTAAATAGGGTTACGTGGCAAATAATGAACGGATTTTTAGGCTTATATTTTTCAAGATTCATTTTCTTTCAGGAAGCACTGGATTGAATATTGGTCCAAAATCGAGTCGGGATCCAGAATATTTTCGTTGTTCTGAATATTATCACTAATATGTAAAAACTGCGAGAAAACGGCAGTTTCCTGTAGATAGTGAAAGAAAATGACTAACAGACTATATATATAATATAATATAAATATGAATATATATATATATATATATATATATATATATATATATATATATATATATATATATATATATATATATATTGTGTGTGTGCTTGCGTTTGCGTGCAATGGGGCTCCGCACCCTTTTCATGACGATATCTGGAAACAAAAAAATGAATAATTCATATTCCGAAATGGAAACATTTAGGTATAAACATTTGTTTAATTTGAGTCTGCATATCTGGTATTTCGTTACTGGCTCTAAATGCCGCCGTTAAATAGAGGCAGACAAGTGTGATGGATCTGTTTGAATTTGACATTAAAAGTTTTTGCTCGACGCATAAGAATATATTTCCATGGCGTTCCTGTTCGTATATTTTGCCAATGTTTTACGTATGAATGTACAAGTCCGCAACTCGTGGATGTATGTATGTATCTATGTATGTATGTATGTATGTATGTAGTCGCTTTTGGAAAGCTTTCACTGCATTTAAAATCGTCTACCCCTCAATTCAAAAGGGTATGATTTATGGTGTGTGTGTTTGTGTGAATATTTGTCACTCTTCATTCATAATACTCACAGGCATTATAGTCAAATTTGTATGTTTTCGGTCGCCGCTGGAATTTGGATCCATCACTATCCTCCTTCATCAATTCCCAAGAGAAAGTTAATGTTTTTAGTCCTGTCTGACTGTCTGTTGGTTAGCAGGATTTCCCCAAAAAAATCCATGTCGCAATTTATACAAAACTTTGGCCAAAGGTGGACCTCGTGACTGGCAGAGTGTGTTTTAATTTTTGGAGAATTCCTAATCTGAATTAGGTATCTTTTGGTGTTTGTGTGTGTGTGTGTGTGTCCGGGGTATGGAAATTTTTTGGTTGTCTGTTAAATTCCCCGTTCCGTGACTTCTTATCTACTGACCAATCACTTTCTAGATTCCTCTTCCAACATATACATGCAAACCTGTCGTAAACTTGATTCGTACAAGCGTCTTTTTTTTTTTTAAAGCGAAATTTCATTTACTTTGTACACACACACATCGTGTTGCTTAGATGCTCCAGGTTCGAAAAACGCCATTTCTCTAGATATGAGATTTTTACTTTCATTTTTGTAAATTCTTTAATTATTATTTAGGAGGTGTAGGGCAGTTGATTAAAATGCTGCAATGAATGAAAATTTCTCCAGAGTAAATTTGAAGCACGAGGAAGAAAAAGTGCTATTTTTCCCCGTGAAAGCGAAGTCGCTGGGTGTGGGTTCTGGCACTCTGGGTATGTGGGTGGTGGAGGCAGTGGGGTGGAAAGGATGACATCCTCCCCCTCTCCACCCCCCACATACCATCTATCTATCCATCCATCTATCAATCATTAATGCCTTCATCCATCTTTCATAAGATGGCTTCTTACGGAGAAGCAGTTTGCGAATTATCTATTGCAAATGACATTCTTTGACATATTATGGAAAGAAGGCGGGCGCATTAAAACGCCCCCCCCCCCTCCCCTCTCTCTCTCTCTCTCTCTCTCTCTCTCTCTTCCTCACTTCCTCACTTTGGAAAGAGGGAGGAGAGAGGGAGAGGGAATTTTTCCCCTCATGAGAGGTCTCATAAAACCCTCCGAAGCAACAGCAATTCATGAGGATAATGATCCGTGCGATATTATAAGTCTCCACTTTCCGGCAATTTTCAGTTTAATGTGTTTTTTCCACGGCGGAGAATAGCCTCAAATATTCGCTCTCTTTTCCGCAGTTTCGGGAACTTTTCTCTCCTCTTGTTTTCTTCTCTCACTCTCTCTCTCTCTCTCTCTCCCTCTCTCTCTCTCTCTCTCTCTCTCTCTCTCTCTCTCTTCGTCGTCTTCTTCTTCTTCTTCTTCTTCTTCTTCTTCTTTCGCTTTCTCTCTCTATCTCTCTCTTCTTCTTCTTCTTCTTCTTCTTCTTCTTCTTCTTCTTCTTCTTCTTCTTCTTCTTCTTCTTCCTCCGCTCTCTCTCTCTCTCTCTCTCTCTCTCTCTCTCTCTCTCTCTCTCTCTCCTCTCTCTCTCTCTCTCTTTTTCTTCTTCTTCTTCTTCTTCTTCTTCTTCTTCTTCTTCTTCTTCTTCTTCCGCTGCCGGACGTTCTTGAGCACTGGATGCTGGTGATGAAGATATTATGTTAATTATTATTATTACATTTTGGACAGCAATGGAGTATTGCTTCCGCAAGTTTTAAAGACAAGCGAGCAGAGTTGAAAATATATTATTTTCGGGACCCTACTTATACTAACATCAGCCCTTATAACTCGTAGGTGCATGAACTAACCCAATCAGAATCTTAAACATAGACAAACACACACACACACGCTCACTCTCTTTCTCTTTATTATATATATATATATATATATATATATATATATATATATATATATATATATATATATATATATATATATATATATATATATGATTATTATCACTTTTGTACGTGATTCATTTATCACACATTACCACAGGTGAAAAATAAGAAACGGGGTGTAGGTCCTGACCGGTTTCGACTTTATTTCCAAGCCATTGACGAAGGACTGATACAGAGTGTGAGAAGTCACAAATATATATACTACAAGAACAGTACTGACGAACATACACAACCGTTAGAGGCTCCATATCCTCACTCAGGCCGGTGTCGAGGTAGGGGTGGCCTTTAAAACTCATTTGGCTAAAAATCACAATAGACTCTCAGGGGACATTGCTGATAAACAGACCATACCCCACCTCAGATCCACACCTGACAGGTGTCATGGAGGCGGAGTTTGGAAACTCATTAACATTACTACCCTCGTACTGTGTTTACTAATATGATAATCCTATTTTCATATATCTCTACTGCCTACCTTAAAGTTTAAACAATTTACAAATTTCTTTTGATATTAAAGGATCAAGTTTATACATCCCTTGACTGATATTCATATTATGGTTGTAACTTTCTTTTATGAAGCTAGATTCAGGACCTACACCCCGTTTCTTATTTTTCACCTGTGGTAATGTGTGATATATATATATATATATATTATATATATATATATATATATATATATATATATATATATATATATATATATGTATGTATGTATGTATGTATGTATGTATGTATGTATGTATGTATGTATGTATGTATGTATAACTGAATCACGAAAATATGGAACGTGAAGAATACATAAAGATAAAATCCGCGAAGGTAAGGGAAGCACTGGAGTTCTGCGAGGCCTTTTGACTGTCTGTCGTCCTTTACTTATGCATGCGCGCGCGCGTGTGTGTGTGTGTGTGTGTGTGTGTGTGGAGAAGAAAATTATACATTGTTCCTAAAAAAAAAATTAATTAACATAGCAGAGGTAATATTCCAGTCTTAAAGTGCATAAAATTAGGTAGATATCATTGAGAATTCAGAGAGAATGCGTAAATATGAAATGAGTTTTTAAATAATGAAATTTATGTTAAGATAACGATTTTTCAAGATAATAATTTTTAGAAACAATTCATATACCTTATATAAACGTAAAATTCGAGGTAAGAAGCCTGAGGCCATAATTCAAATTCGTGAGACGTCACTGGCAATAAATACAAACAAGTAAAAAAAATCAAGTTTTCTGTACAGCCGCTACAGCGTATAATCAAAGCCACCTAAAATAGATCTGTCTTTCGGTGGTCTCGGTATAATGCTGTGTGAGCCGCGGCCCCGTGAAACTTTAACCACGGCCCGGTGGTGGCCTGTCCTATATCGTTGCCAGAAGCACGATTATGGCTGACTTTAACCTTAAATAAAATAAAAACTACTAAGGCTGGAGGGCTGAAATTTGGTATGTTTGATGATTGGAGGGTGGATGATCAACATACCAATTTGCAGCCCTCTAGCCTCAGTATTTTTTAAGATCTGAGGGCGGACAGAGAAAGTGCGGACAGAAAAAAAGTGCGGACGGACAGACAAAGCCTGCACAATAGTTTTCTTTTACAGAATACTAAAAAAAAATGTAGAATGTGAATTTTACAGATCGTTAGACCATGGCGTCTTCTACAGGATTAACTCTGTCTCAAAGTACCCAATAATTCATCTGATTCTCATTTTTCTTTTCCATTCCATAATAACCGAGATATTGCGACGCCAGTTTTAGGAAGTATAAATAAATCAATCAACCACTGCTCGCTACTTATTCAGTACTAAAATAGTACTTGAGTATATTCCCTATCTTCCGTCCTCTCTGTGTTCCCCATGACTCGCCCGTTCCACCACCCTCCTGTTCCCAGTTTCCTACTCTGTGTTCCCCTTTACTTTCCCCTTCCACCACCCTCCTGTTCCCAATTTTCTACTCTGTGTTCCCTTTACTCTCTCCTTCCACCACCCTCCTGTTCCCAATTTTCTACTCTGTGTTCCCCTTTACTCTCCCCTTCCCACTATCTTCCTGTTCCCAGTTCCCACCTTCTCCGTGTTCCCTGTTCCCATCGTCTTTAGTTCCCACCTTCTGCTTTTCCGTGTTCCCTGTTCTCACCTTCTCCAGTTCCCACCTTTTCCAGTTCCCACCTTCTCCGTGTTCCCTGTTCCCACATTCTCTGTGTTCCCAGTTCCCACCTTCTCCGTGTTCCTGTTCCCACCTTTTCCAGTTCCCACCTTCTCCGTGTTCCCAGTTCCCACCTTCTCTGTATTCCCAGTTCCCACCTTCTCCGTGTTCCTGTTCCCACCTTTTCCAGTTCCCACCTTCTCCGTGTTCCCTGTTCCCCCCTTTCACCCTCACATCCCACCACCTTGGTGTTCCCCACCACCTCCACCTCCTCCCCTTACCTTCACGCTCCCTTGCAACCCCTCCCCCCTTACCCCCCCCCCCCTCCATTCCCACTCAATGTGTCCCCCCATCGAAGTGCCACAGTGCCACCAAGACGGGTGTTATTGGCACTTAAATCTCACGGATAGCCTGAAACGACTCCCGAACGATCATGTCGCTGTTGCTGCCTACGGAGGGGGAGGGGGGAGGGGAGGATGATGAGAAGGGAAGGGGTGGCGGCGGCGGGAAGGGTAAATCATCATGAGACATATAACAGAGGAAGAGGACTTGTAAAGAAGAGGGTAAAAGGGAAGAAGAGTAGATACAACAACAACGGAAGCTTTGGGAAACGGAGAAACTGGCGGAAACTGTGGAAGGAAGGAAATAGGAAGCAGGGAGAGTGACGAGGAGGAGGAAGGAATTGCTTTGGAGGAAAAGGATGAAGGTGGTGACGAGAGAAGAAGAAGAGGAGGGGGAGGAGGAAGAGGGGTGGAAAAGGATTAAGCGAGGTCGAGAAAGGGAAGAGGAGAATGTGGACGAGGATGATGTTGGGGAAAGAAAAAGGGTTAGAAGGAGAGTGGGAAGAGGAGGAAGAGGAGGAGGAGGAGGAGGAGGAGGAGGAGAATGTGGACGATGATGATGTTGGGGAAAGAAAAAGGGTTAGAAGGAGAATGGGAAGAGGAGGAGGAGGCGGAGGAGGCGGAGGAGGGAAGAGGAGAATGTGGACGATAATGATGATGGGGGAAAGAAAAAGGCTTAGAAGGAGAATGGGAAGAGGAGGAGGAGGAGGAAGCGAACGAGAAAAATGAAGTTAAGGAAACAAGAATAAATACAAGCTATAAGAATAATATGAAGATGTTGCTATGGACAAAAAGTAAGGAAAAGACGACGTAGGAAATGAGGAAGAGAACAAGAAGGAAGACAGTGAGGAGAGAGAGAACTCGTACATCAGGAGACCACCTCGACCCTTACCACCACCACCTCCTCCATCCCCACCCCAAGTAGGGAGGGTGGGGTGTGGGTGGAGAGGCTAGATATGACTGCCTGCAGAAATTGGCAGGCACCGCGGCACCGAGGCAATGCAGCCACTGCCGTTAATATATTGTTGTGACGTCGGGGTCATCCTCGAGTTTGCAGCTTATAGGCATCACGCAATGATTTGGACCTAAATCAGGACTGGCGGAGGCCATCAAGGAGGGTCGTTTGTATCTCCACTGTGCCCGCATGCTGGTCTTGTTCGTGGGACTGAGCTGATGTAAAGGCTGTTATTATTATTATATTATTATTATTCTTGTTTGTGGGCCAGAGTTGATGCAAAGGCTGTTATTATTATTATTATTATTATTATTATTATTATTATTATTATTATTATTATTATTATTATTATTATTATTGTTCGTGGGACTGAGTTGATGTAAAGGCTGTTATTATTATTATTATTATTATTATTATTATTATTATTATTATTATTATTGTTTGTGGGCCAGAGTTGATGTAAAGGCTGTTATTATTATTATTATTATTATTATTATTATTATTATTATTATTATTATTATTATTATTATATTATTATTATTCTTGTTCGTGGGACTGAGTTGATGTAAAGGCTGTTATTATTATTATTATTATTATTATTATTATTATTATTATTATTATTATTATTATTATTCTTGTTTGTGGGCCAGAGTTGATGTAAAGGCTGTTGTTATTATTATTATTATTATTATTATTATTATTATTATTATTATTATTATTATTATTATTATTATTATTATTATTTTTGTGGGCCAGAGTTGATGCAAAGGCTATTATTATTATTATTATTATTATTATTATTATTATTATTATTATTATTATTATTATTATTATTATTATTATTCTTGTTCGTGGGACTGAGCTGATGTAAAGGCTATTATTATTATTATTATTATTATTATTATTATTATTATTATTATTATTATTATTATTATTATTATTATTATTATTATTCTTGTTTGTGGGCCAGAGTTGATGCAAAGGCTGTTATTATTATTATTATTATTATTATTATTATTATTATTATTATTATTATTATTATTATTATTATTTGAAGGGAGTAGACCCTCTTTTAAACAGGTCTTATTAAAAAGGATGGCTGTATTATGCGAATTTATCTTATATAGTGTCTTTTCTATCCTCCTTATGATTCGCTTTTCAGGCTCAGCGATGTTAGTCAGTAACTGGCCGATATTCATGTTGGAAAAGGACAGTGTGCGGAATATTGGAAGTCTTTTATTAAAATATCCAATCAGAAATCGTTCGTCTGGGTTCAGGTTCTATTGTAGGTACCGTCGACATATTATTATTATTATTATTATTCTTGTTCGTGGGCCAGAGCTGATGTAAAGGCTGTTATTATTATTATTATTATTATTATTATTATTATTATTATTATTATTATTATTATTATTAGTACGTTGAGTCACTGAGGCGCAGGAGAAACATTGACGAGAAACAAGGCGTCATTAGTCTTCAAGATCATATCACAGAAATGGTTCCCCCACCAAGATCATGATAGATATTCATTCATTCCCTTGCAAGCTCACAACGAGGGAATGGTATTGGTCGTTTTAACATTGAGAGAACGAGATTGACGATTTCGTTCAGAGAGAAAGATAAAAAACAGTTTTGATATATCTAAAGAAAAATCCCCCCAGGAGGTTAGTGCCGTCAGTGCTCCTCACGCGGACAGCACGGTGCACTGCAGGCATTACATAAGGTTCTTTGCAGCGTCCCATCCCTTCGGCACCCTAGCTGCAACCCCTTCATTCCTTTTACTGTACCTCAATTCATGTTCTCCCTTCCACCTTGCTATCTAACCTCTTCAAACACTGGTTTCATAGTGCAACTGAGAGGTTTTCCTCCTGTTACACCTTCCAGGCATTTCTAGGCCTACTCTCAATTTCCCTTTCAGCGCTGAGTGACCTCAAAGGTCCCAATGCTTGGCTTTTGGCCTAAATTCTATACATACCATTCCATTCTAGGGAAAAATGAGTAGAGATTCATATTTCTCACCGATCGACCTGTCGATTGACAGAGGAAGATTTACATGTTGAATGCATGAGATCTCATAAGTAAAAACTATCCAAGACAAAGCAGCTTTATTTGTATGTCAGTGAAATTCGTATCGCGACCAATCAAATGGAATTGATAAAATCATATTGTAAGTAAAGTGTGCGTGAAAATAAGTGCCTCTTCATAGGAATATTTATTATTATTATTATTATTATTATTATTATTATTATTATTATTATTATTATTATTATTATCATTATTATTATTATTATTATTATTATTATTATTATTATTATTATTATTATTATTATATTCCCAGTTTCAAGAACGATAAGTGTCAGTTAGATACTTATATTAGTTATTACTGGCTTTGTGTTCCCTCTCTCATAATTCCACATTATGGAATTCTGCTCGATGTTAATTTTTCTTTTCATCTGCTAAAATACTCTGTTCTAGCAAGTTGTGTTAACAGCTCATGTGGTGCCAGGTAGCTGAAATCGATAAATTGCCTTGGCTTAATTGTTACCATTAGTTGAAAATGCCTTCTCTCGGTATGGCGCTTTCTGGAAATCGGCATGGATTGCTCTGCGGGTTGGCTAATTTTTTTTTCCCCTCCGCTACAAAGTTCTGGAATTTTACATCTTCCTGGTACTTTGTGCCAGAGTCTGGACAAGTGCTTCCTTTTAGGTAAGGCTTAATGCTTTTCCTTCATCCTTTTATGTTTCTTTTAGTCTCAGGGTACACAAGGGATTATGTTGCCTTACCTTTCCTCATATTGCAATGAAAATTAGGAAATATTGGTTTGGCGCAAACATTCGCCAAAGAAACAAACAAAAATCACCGTCCCGATCGCAAATTCCTGAGATGTAGGCCTATGCTAGTATTGCACCAGCCCCGGTTTTTTGCCATTCCCCGTAGGTAGGTTAGGTTAGGTTAGGAGGTTAGGTTAGTTTGGAATAGTAAGAGGCTGAGTATATTGAGTGTGGGAAACGTAATGAGGTTATTTCCAAGAAATTCTATGGTTAGTTTTTGAAAATATGGCGTCCCGCTTTTTTCAGGGAAAGGTCCCGTACTTGGTTACATCTCGGGAAAATGCGTCCTGATCCACATCTTGTTCCGGACCTATTTCCACATTTAAGAAAATCTCCCTTGGCTCGCTATCCGCTCCTCTACAAAATTATATTAAAATCCCTCACTTCCATATAGAGGTATCTTGTGGTTAGACCAACAGAAACGGAAGAATGCACCAAAACTCCGCAGACCCTCTCTTGCAATAGACAAACAGGACTTCAAAAAAAGCCTATTAACAAGAAGAATATCGATTACAGAAACCCCTAATCTCACTTATTTTTGATTCGTTACTGACAAAATTATAATGAAATTAAAAGAGAAAAAATAAAGGAAGAGATGACACACGCGGGGGGAACCATCCGGCGAAATTCAGTTTAAACATGTCCGCCATCAAATCGTACCGCTTCCCACTTAATGCAATATTTATGCATGCGCGTTACGAAATGCCCTCCCGAAAAATAGTGCCGTGTTGCCCGGATCTGTGGCAAGTGGGGGAATTGAATTATGGCCATGATTGATCCAAAACGCCACATCACAGCGTTTTTCGAAATTATCCGTCCGTGTTGAAATTATCGAATTGTTCTGTATCGTGCGTCTGGCAGCCGAGAATCAATGGGTCGTTATTCCGTAGGGCTTTATTTTGATCGGTGGGCTTTGCGCAAATTCTGCCATTCGCGGCCATGCTAAGTTATTACTCTTGTCTCGATTAATACTATTATCGTTATCATCGTCGTTATTGTTATAATTAGAAGGAGAATATCTTATTATTATTATTATTATTATTATTATTATTATTATTATTATTATTATTATTATTGCTAGCAATAATAATAAGAATCTTGCCCGTCACCTGAGAGTCCTGGGTTCGATCCCGATGTGATTTAGAAATGTTATTCTTATTACACACGTGACTGTGTGTTGATTATGTCCAGTAATAATAATAATAATAATAATAATAATAATAATAATAATAATAATAATAATAATAGTAATAATAATAATGAAGAGGAAGATTGTTTCTGGCAATGATAATAATAATGTTACCTGTTGTTTGAGAATCCTGGGTTCGATTCCAGTGTGAGTTAGAAATGTATTTATATTACGGGCGTGACTGTATGTTGATTATTCATAATAATAATAATAATAATAATAATAATAATAATAATAATAATAATAATAATAATAATAATAGCCTTTATTTCACCTCAGTAGTTGCTGTACACAAATGACTGTGTTGATTATTTCAAATAATAATAATAATAATAATAATAATAATAATAATAATAATAATAATAATAATAATAATAATAATAATAATAGCCTTTATTTCACCTCAGTACTTCCTGTACACAAGAGACTGTGTTGATTATTTCCAGGAATAATAATAATAATAATAATAATAATAATAATAATAATAATAATAATAATAATAATAATAATAATAATAGCCTTTATTTCACCTCAGTAGTTGCTGTACACAAATGACTGTGTTGATTATTTCAAATAATAATAATAATAATAATAATAATAATAATAATAATAATAATAATAATAATAATAATAATAATAATAGCCTTTTATTTCACCTCAGTACTTCCTGTACACAAGAGACTGTGTTGATTATTTCCAAGAATAATAATAATAATAATAATAATAATAATAATAATAATAATAATAATAATAATAATAATAATAACCTTTATTTCACTTCTGTACTTCCTGTACACAAGTGACTGTGTGTTGATGATTTCCGAGAATAATAATAATAATAATAATAATAATAATAATAATAATAATAATAATAATAATAATGGCCTTTCTTTCACCTAAGCAGTTGTTGTAATCAACTTCCCCATTTATTTTCATATTATAGTATTCTTGCTAAACGTAAGTGAGTAAGACGAAAGTAAGATTCAAGCGTACTTTGCTTAGCATTAGTTAGAGAGAGAGAGAGAGAGAGAGAGAGAGAGAGAGAGAGAGAGAGAGAGAGAGAGAGAGAGAGAGAGAGAGATTTATATAAACAATATTTATGCGCCTAGCAGTTCACAAGAGCGGCCCTGGAGGAAACTCTCGATTTATGACACCATAACTTATTTTTGCTTTTTCCTGGTCATTTGCAATCTTTCCATTACGTTTTCTTAGGACCTTGGTCTTGTTTATATATAGATGTGTGTGTATGTATGTATGTATGTGTATATATGTATATATATATATATATATATATATATATATATATATATATATATATATACATACATACTGTACATACATACGTACAAACATGTGGGTGTGCTTGCTCATTCGCGTGCGTGGATGCATGCACATGTGTGCATAATGATAATTTACAATATAATTAAAAGACACTTATGCTTTATATGTTTTTACAGATATTCTTGTGTTTATATACATTATATATATAGATATGTGTGTATATATATATATATATATATATATATATATATATATATATATATATATATATATATATATATATATATATATAGCTGGAAATCTTCTTAGGCCGAAGATGTATCATTCAATTGTATTCCACTTAGGAAAATGAAAAATGTAAATGGTTGAAAAATATTCAGATGTTTTCGCCCGACGATATACCTCTTTTTGGAGCGTTTATCAAGGAATGATAATAATTCCTTAACAAACGAAACTGAATACACACACAGACATATATATATACATATATATATATATATATATATATATATATATATATATATATATATATATATATATATATATATATATATATATATGTGTGTGTGTGTGTGTGTGTGTGTGTGTGTGTGTGTATAGATAAATATATAGATATATATATGTATATATATTTATATATATATATTTATATATTTATGTATATCTATATTTATGTTGTACACACACACACACACACACACACTAGTAAGCTGCAGTGAAGGGTAGCAAAAGAGAAAATCATAATGACAGAGAGCATCACGTACATATTTTAAAAGATAAATTAGTGATAATCCCCAACACATGTGCACTAGACCTTCACACTGCCAGCCACTTCATCTCTCTCTCTCTCTCTCTCTCTCTCTCTCTCTCTCTCTCTCTCTCTCTCTCATTATATATAGTCTTAGATACACATACTTTGTGTATAAACACGCCCGTATGCACACGGACGAAAAAGAGAACTGATTGCGTTAATTCCATCCGATTCAAAATAGATTCAGTTCACAAAAGAAGTTTGTAGCCTCGTAATTGAACGATGTTTTTTTTCTTAATGATTATTATAAATGATTAATTCTAGTTTCGCTATTGCATTGTATTTTAATATGACGGTAAAGGGATTTTATATCGTAGTTATTTATTGCTAATGATTAAGTTTTTACTTGATGTTTTAGTTTTTGCTTTGAAGTGATTTTATTTGTAACGCCGTAAATATTAAGTTCAAATGCATAAAATGGCATCTTAAACACACACACACACACACACACACACACACATATATATATATATGTGTGTGTGTGTGTGTTTGTGTGTGTGTGTATGTGTAAACTTTTTTCTTTCATGAAGCGATTGACTCCAGGAGAAGTTACCATTCCTATTTCATCAGTATCTTTCTATGAGGCTGCTAACACCAAACCCCTCACTCCGACTACTACCCACCGTAGCCGACTAACTATCAGGTATGAATTTCATTTGTTAGGTCAGCTGAGACCACGAGTATTTGCGGAACGTTACCATATCGCTTCTTACCCGGGATTCGAACTTGGGCGCCTTCGCTAATAAGCCGAGGTGGGTAATTTCGAGAAGAGAAGTGTTGATTGTAGTGGGTTTTTGGCTGAGTATTATTAGCATACACAGCAAAATGCAATTAGTTCATTATTGACGAAACAGGGAAATTAAAATTCTTAAACAGAATATGGTATTCTGGCAGCCGATAATAATCAGTAGTATCAGAATGCATATGACATATTTTCTCTCATTTGGGCTAAGCCTTATCTTCATGCCACTAAACTTTTGTCACAAAAATGAATTTCATGTTCCGAACCTGTTTTTTTTTTTCTTCCACCAACTAAATAAAGAACGAAAATCGTCAGTGATTTTCAAGTTGCCTTGGAAAATATGACTTGAAATCAGCGCTGCCAGATGTTTCTTTTAACAAGAATTGGATAATTCAGTTTTCCTATAAAAATAGAAAATTATATTTAGATTGTTGTACATCGTTATCATCCTCTATTAATTTAGATTTAGGTCATGAAATATAATAATAAATTTTACAAATTAATTATCTTTAATAGGGAGTATTGGAGAAACAAATCTATAAATATGGTAACGATGCTTGAAACACTGAACTGTCTTCCAGCAGAATAAAAGCATTCTGGACATAGCAAGTTATTTATCCATGCAGTAACATTTAGATATGATTTTCTCCCCAGACGTATATCCTGTTTTAAATCTGTGTGGTCTTGCAAACCCCACACAGAGAGAGAGAGAGAGAGAGAGCTTTCTCCCCGGTCCCAAGACTCTGCAAGGTCACCCAAGAATAGAATCGCAGGCAAGCATAACCTTCTGGACTGGCGAAGTAGCTTCCAGTTCTTTCACGTTGACATCCCGTCCGCAGCATTTCAAAAGAACGCATAAAATAAGCCAGCAGAAGCCATCACCTAGAACCTTTTGCCACTAAACAACACCCTCCTCCTCCTCCCCCTTCCCGTCTCCCCCGCCCCCTCCCCCCTCCAGCAAACCGAGAACTCCTTCCAGAGCTTCTTGAGAAGTGATCCGTCACCCCCAATTGTTCTCTTGACACCACCTTCAGTATCTTCTGCTACCCACCAGATCCTTCCTCTGTTTCCCCCTCCCCCCAATCCTCCTCCCCCCCCCCTCTTAACATCCTTTTCTTCCTTTCCTCTCCACCTCCGCGTTCATCATCAGCTTCTTCTTTGCCCCCGCCTTCCTTATCATTTTCTCTCATCCTTTTTGCCCTCTCTCCGTTCTTTTTGTGAGGTGTTCTTCTTCAAGATCCATGCGTGTGTGTCTGCGTGTGTTCCTTTGTGCCCCTCCTCACACATTGGCTGTTGTGTTGCCACCTATTTCTCTTTGCCTCTTTGATAGAGCTACTCGTTCAGCCTTCTTTTTAGGGGGTGGGGTAGGTGGAATGAGGGGGGGATGGAAGTAGAGGGGGAGGGAAGTTCGTATCTTCTTCCACACAAGCCACCGTTCTTTCTTCCCTGTCTCAACGTTGGTTATATATACATCTTTCTCTTTCGCACACACACACACAAACACACACACACAAACACTTGCACACACACAGTCTCCTCCAACAAATTGCGTACCCTTCCTCTTCGGCCAGAAGCCTTCATCATCCTTACTTGAACAAGAACGTTCATCACTTCTTCATCACTCATTCTCTTGTTAGGTCTTCTGAATTCCCTCAGTTCGTTTCAATCTCCCCCATTTCCCATTCCTTGTATGCGAGCACACACAAACTCTCTCTCTCTCTCTCTCTCTCTCTCTCTCTCTCTCTCTCTCTCTCTCTCTCCTCCTCCTCCTCCTCCTCCTCCTCCTCCTCCTCCTCCTCCTCCTCCTCCTCATCCTCCTCCTCCTCTTGCAAGTCCCATTCCTATTTTTTTTCCTCTGACCTCCACAGCTTTGTTTATTAACTTCAAAAGTTGTCACTTCGGTGCTTTCATTTGTCCTACTCTCTTCCCTCCCTCCTCCTCCTCCTCCTCCTCCTCCTCCTCCTCCTCCTCCTCCTCCTCCTCCTCCTCCTCCTCCTCCTCCTCATGCAAGTCCCATTCCTCTTTCTTTTCCTCTGCCCTCCGCAGCTTTGTTCATTAACTTCAAAAGTTGTCATTTCGGCCCTTTCATTTTGTGCCACAGACATGCGTCGTTTTTACTCTTAGTATTATTACTCTTAGTATTATTAATAAGTAGCTCAATGATAGTAATACGAAAGATGATGTGTATGGCAGAATAAATCAGTTACTTTCGTTTTGCCACAAGTATAACTAGTATTAAAATTAATCTAGGATCTTTCCTAGATAGTGACCCCCAGGGGTTTTAACCCTGTATGTATCCACCTTTGCGGCGTGTTTAGCACAAGGCCGTTGGGAATGACCGTAAAAACATAAACAAAAGACTGTAAATATCATAAAGATAATGACCCCCAAGAAATATTAGTCCTAGATAATGACCCCCGAACTTTTTAGGGCGTCACTATCTAGGAAAGATCCTTAATCTTATTAACTTTCACCATTTTACCATTTTAGTTTTCTGTAAAAGAAAACTATTGTGCCGGCTTTGTCTATCTGTCCGCACTTTATTCTGTCCGCACTTTTCTGTCTGCACTTTTTCTGTCCGCCCTCAGATCTTAAAAACTACTGAGGCTAGAGGGCTGCAAATTGGTATGTTGATCATCCACCCTCCAATCATCAAGCATACCAAATTGCAGCCCTCTAGCCTCATTCATTTTTATTTTATTTAAGGTTAAATTAGCCATAATCGTGCTTCTGGCAACGATATAGGATAGGCCATCACCGGGCCGTCGTTAAAGTTTCGTGGGCCGCGGCTCATACAGCATTATACCGAGACCACGGAAAGATAGATCTGTATTCGGTGGCCTTGATTATAAGCTGTAGCGGCTGTACAGAAAACTCGATTGTGCCGAAGAAACTTCGGCGCACTTTGTACTTGTTTACTGTTTAGTCTCCTGCTACTAATATTACTTATTCTGTAATTTGGCTTTGTTACAATTAATACCAACTATTATCGCATTTCAGCAACTACTTCTAATACTACTTTAGGCTTCTCACCTTGCTAGACCTAATAATAATAATAATAATAATAATAATAATAATAATAATAATAATAATAATAATAATAATACAGGTTTTGTTAAACAAAATGGCAGTTTCAACAGCATTTATTTTATATAGTAAACGCTCAATTCGTCTTATCAGTTGCTTTTCTTGCGCTGGAATGGTTGCAAGCAATTGACCGATATTCATAATATCGGTCAATTGCTTGCAACCATTCCAGCGCAGGAAAAGCAATTGATAAGACGAACTGAGCGTTTACTATATAAAATAAATGCTGTTGAAACTGTCATTTTGTTTAACAAAACCTGTATTAAAGAAGGTCTTTTTCCTAATAATAATAATAATAATAATAATAATAATAATAATAATAATAATAATAATAATAATAATAATAATAATGGTACCTCTGTTTCCACCGTGACGTTAAGCAAACCATTTCAAACCGGTATTAAAGAAGGTCTTTTTCCTAATAATAATAATAATAATAATAATAATAATAATAATAATAATAATGGTACCTCTGTTTCCACCATGACGTTAAGCAAACCATTTCATATTTCATAAAATCTCCCACCCATCTTGATTCATGTAGAGCACATCGTTTCTTTAGCCCGGAATAAAAAAAACTTTGTCCTAAGAGGAATACTTGAAACGTTGGAGAGATGAAATCCATTAAACCTTGATTGCAGGTTAGTAAACAATGCAGCGAACTCCTATCAATCAATCATTCGAGCAGAACAGCTCGAGCGCCCGATGCCATTTAATTTATTTGATTCTTCTCATTTTTATTTTCATTTTAAGGTCACTTTTATATCTCGTTCTTTCTCGTTACTTGGCGTTTTTGGCGATTCCGTTTTCTAACGGGTTATTCCCGTTTTCTGTGAGTACTTGGTTGCATCGAGTAGGTCTATACACTCTCGCCAAGAAGAAGACTTGAATTATTTTGTGTATTTCTTTATCCTTTTACGCGATTGCTTGCTTGCTTGCTCTGTGGGCCAGTCTTCTTTGCTAATTTATCTGTTTGTTCAGGTACTGTAAAATTTATTTATCTGCTGAATTCAGTAACGCTTTATATTTTGCTAGAGCTAAATGGTTAAATTTCTGATCTAAATAATGTTTAAATACTGAATCGACCGTCGAGACGTCATTATGTATATACTTGAAATGTCACAAGTAAATTACACACATGTATATATATGTATTCAAATATATATATATATATATATATATATATATATATATATATATATATATATATATATATATATATATATATATATATATATATATATATAATCTATGTATATAGTTAGATATATATGTATATATATAATATATATATATATATATATATATATATATATATATATATATATATATATATATATATATATATATATATATATATATATATATATACATACATACATACATACATATATCCCGGCACTGAATTAGAAATAGCATGACTTCTGTTTCAGCTTTGCTCAATATACATGTCAGTTACGTCATTTATCAGGGTTTCTGCATAAAATACTTGCTCTGCATAACGTTACCAGGACGTCGTGCTTTTTTATATCTATTTTTCTACGCATGGTTGAAGTTTAATGTCCACCATTTTACCTCACAAAAGAAATTTCTCTCTCTCCTTTTGACTGTTGTAATTTTAATGCGACGCCAGTGTCTCGTGCATATAATAAAACCCGCCTCGCGTTTTAAATGTCAGCATTCCGTTTTCTCTTGATATTGAATATCCGCTGGTTTCTGTTCAATGTATGTACATATTCATTTTCAGATACGACTGGTAAAAATTGCGCCGAAGTTTCTTCGGCGCCATCGAGTTTTCTGTATATCGTAATAATCAAGGCCACCGAAAATAGATCTATCTTTTGGGTGGTCTCGGTATAATGATGTATGAGCCTGGCCTATATAGTTGCCAGATTCACAATTATGGATAACCTTAACCTTAAATAAAATAAAAACTACTGGCGCTAGAGGGCTGCAATTTAGTATGTTGGATTATTGGAGGGTGGATGATCAACATACCAATTTGCAGCCCTCTAGCCTCAATAGTTTTTAAGATCTGAGGGCGGACAGAAAAAGTGCGGACGGACAGACAAAGCCGGCACAATAGTCTTCTTCCCAGAAAACCAAAAAGACATGCGAATTTAAAAATTAAAATAATTTCATAATAAATTTTGAATTGATTTCTGAAAGAATTTTTAATTCATTTTAAAAGAAATTTACGCCATTGACAGAATTTTAAGCGAAATTCTTAAGCTTTTTTTAGGTTCACATGATCTTTGTTGATTATTTCAGCCGCTGCTTAACAGAGCTTCTGTGATGTATTAAAAAAAATGGCCGTGTAAAGTTAGGCTCGCAATTATTAATCTGAGAATTTCTTTCATGAGTTTTATAAAAAAAAAAAAAAAAAAAATATATATATATATATATATATATATATATATATATATATATATATATATATATATATATATATATATATATATATATATATATACATATACAGTACATTCTTTTGTCAAATTTATATTTGCATTATTATGAAAAATATATTCGTGTATTTAAGATGCGTCCCTATAACATGTAGAATTTTTGTATGAATTAGATTAGAAAACGGTAGAAAATGTAAATAGAAATGTGTTGTACAATGTCGAAAGGAAAGGGAGGCGCCATTACAGACACACACACACACACACACATATATATATATGTAAGTATGTATATACATATACATATATGAAATTTTTTATCACACCGTGATTTATATACAATAATGAAGCTACAAATGTCGCTTAATGTCAAAATCACGCTACCTCGGGAATATCCCCGATGGGGAATTATCATCAAAGGGGAATTTACAAGTGATAAATGGATTGGTACTGCCGGGCCTCGATCCCTTGACACAGATACTTATCCAGCGACTCCAGTCGACAGTCTACCCTCCGAGCCATCTTGATGGCTCAGTGGGTAGACTGGAGTCGCTGGATAAGTATCTGTCGAGGGATCGAGACCCGGCAGTACCAATCCATTTATATATATATATGTATTTTTTTTTCCTTCGTTTTTAACGTGCATTTTTTCCCATTTTTATATGGGGTAAGCACGATGCCTTCTTTTTGAAGGAATTTGATTTGGCGGTGGGGTAGGCCGTAGCCTCGATCGGCTGCCCTGCCTGACATCGCTTAGACCCCGGTAGCGAATGTGTACATGTTACCAAATCCCCAGCTCCCTTTCTCCCAGCAGCGAGGAGAACTGGGCGGGTAGGTTGATAGTTCGAGACATGTGAGGTGTCTGTTATGTTTTTAGAAGATGTTGGAGTGGCTTTGTTTATGTGTGTATTAGTCTGTAACACCCATTTGCTTTTCAGCAAACCTATCCGTTGATTACATACGTAATCCCGGGGTGTCTACACGGATAACAAAGTGTCCGCCTTCTCTGACCGGTCGGCTGCGGGGATTGAACCCTCGCCACAGACTTCTATGAAGTCTGAGGTTGCTGCTTCTACCAACCGAGCCATCGAGGCTCCATATATATAAATATATATATATATATATATATATATATATATATATATATATATATATATATATATATATATATATATATATATTCATCCAAAACGGTATTACTAATCGCTTCAAAAAATGTACCACGACTCTCCCTACTGTAACCCCTCCTCCCCGAAATACATCCTCCAGTATGATAACAATTGATCGTCAAAGTATCCACATTCAAGCTGGAAGTATTTGAGGAATGTCTCGGAGCCCCTCTCGCATTCGAGAGAGGGGGAATGTCATATGGCAATTCGATTACGTCTCTGTGGCATGCCCTTCGAGGGGGAGGAGGGTGAAGAGGCCTTGGCTCGGCTTCGAGTCTTCTTCTGTCAAGTCTGCCGGAGCCTCCTGTTCAGGGGAGCTTCTGAAATGCGTCTTGGATGCTCCGCCTTATTGTAATTTCCCTGATGACTGTTTTTGTTTATAGTTATTTTTTCAAGACAAGCGTATATACGCCTTTTGTGGATGCGTTGACATATGTAATTATCTGGATTGCTGTTGATGCCGGCATAGAGAATAGAGCGATAGGATGCACTAGCGGGGCCGGGGGCGGGGGCGGGGGACGCACCTGGGCACGTGGCCCCCCATGAAAAATAATGAAAAAAATAATAATACTGAAGATTTTTTATAATAATAACATGAATGATAAATATGAAAATGGGAAAAAATACAAAACCTACTATAGAAATAACACACACACATATATATAGACATATGTAATTATCTGGATTGCTGTTGATGCCGGCATAGAGAATAGAGCGATAGGATGCACTAGCGGGGCCGGGGGCGGGGGCGGGGGACGCACCTGGGCACGTGGCCCCCCATGAAAAATAATGAAAAAAATAATAATACTGAAGATTTTTTATAATAATAACATGAATGATAAATATGAAAATGGGAAAAAATACAAAACCTACTATAGAAATAACACACACACACACACACATATATATATATATATATATATATATATATATATATATATATATATATATATATATATATATACATATATATATATATAGAGCCTCGGTGGCTCAGTCGGTTACAGCAGCAGCTTCGGACTTCGTAGAGGTCTGTGGCGCGGGTTCAAAACCCGCAGCCGACTGGTCAGAGAGGCAGACACTGCTATCCGTGTAGACATCCCGGGATTATATATGTAATCAACGGATAGGTTTGCTTAAAAAGCAAATGGATGTTACAGACTAAATACACACACAAAACAAAGCCACTACAACACCTTCTAAAAAACATAACAAACATCTCACACGTCTCGAACTCTCGCCATACCCGCGCAATAACTTCTCGCTGCTGGGAAGAAAGGGCGTTGGGTCGGGTATGATACATGAAACATACGTACCGGGGTCTAAGCGATGTCAGGCAGGGCAGCCGATCGAGACCACAGGTCTACCCCAAAGCCAAATCAAAAAGTCCTTCAAAAGAAGGCATCGTGCTTACCCCATACAAAAATGGGAATAAAAGCACGTTAAAAGAAGAAGAAGAAGATATATATATATATATATATATATATATATATATATATATATATATATATATATATATATATATATATTATATATATATATATATATATATATATATATATATATATATATATATATATGAAAATTTAGATAATAATAACATAAATGATAAATATAAATATGGGAAAAAATACAAAATCTACTATAGAAATAATATATATATATACATATATACATATATATATATATATATATATATATATATATATATATATATATATATATATATATATATATATATATATATATATATATATTTAGTGATGGAATGGACCCGTTTTCGAGAAGGGAATTTCATGTAATTGACATTTTTCATCTAGATTTGCTCATTACTTTTAACGTCTGTCTGGTGAAGGTAGATAAGGGATTATTAATGTGACTTTATTGTCTCGCTTAGTTTTGAATGTACTGTTTTGGCTTATTTATTTTTTTTATTTTTATTTGACTTTATTCTCTCGTTTCGTTTTGAATGTGCTGCTTTAGCTTATTTAATTTTTTTTTTATTTTTAATTGGCTTTATTGTCTCGTTTAGTTTTGAATGTACTGTTTTGGATTATTTATTTTTTTTATTTGACTTTATTGTCTCGTTTAGTTTTGAATGTGCTGTTTTGGCTTATTTATTTTTTTATTTGTATTTGACTTTATTGTCTCGTTTAATTTTGAGTGTACTGTTTGGACTTATTTTTTATTTTTACTTTTATTTTTTTTTTCAGGACTGTTCAGCGTGTCCACTCGAGACGTGCGCGCCCGCATGCTCTTACATAGATGTATAAATCAGAAATAGTATTTCTTTTATTATTATTGAGTTATATCATAAGACTGGCTATTTGAACTGATTAATCATCACCATATAAAGCTCAGATACTGCAATCTAAATAATCACGAATTTCTCTTTAAACAGATTTTTTTAGTAATGTTTCGGAGGCTATTTTTATTTATTTTTTTTTGTTTGATTTTCGTATTTTATTACCTTTATGGGTTGCTTTACATTATCATTACGGCTGGCTGAAGGTTCTTCTAACGACCAAGTCTGGGATGTACATCCGCTAGAGCCGTACAGGAGAGAGAGAGAGAGAGAGAGAGAGAGAGAGAGAGAGAGAGAGAGAGAGAGAGAGAGATCAAAGCCTTGTGGTTGCTGTAGAGACGGAACTCAACTGTCGCTTCACAAGATAACAGTTTACGCTTGACAGAGAGAACGCAGAGTTTGTCGGATCTAACTATATGACCTTCCAACTACTATTGCGAGATATATAAAAGGGAAATGGGAGGGGGGGGGGTCGTCGTAGCAGGAACCCCTCCTCCCCCTTCCCCCCACTCCCCCTCTCGCTGTCTTTTCAGAAGTGCCACCTCCGTCCTCCATCCCCTATACCTC
>JANJGK010006496.1:0-36982 GCA_039081455.1 Macrobrachium rosenbergii
ACACACACACACATATACTCGTATATACATATATATATATATATATATATATATATATATATATATATATATATATATATATATATATATATATATATATATATATATATATATATATGATATATTGTATATGTGTGTGTTTCAATGTTAGACACGAGGGATAACGTACTTTTTCCAGTGCCTTCTGTAAAGTAGCTTTGAAGAATAAAAAACTGATTTGGACCTGTAGGCTAAGTTTTAGTTTTCCTTAGTATTTAGATTCTAAAAATTGGAAACAAAATTCTTTTTACGCTTCCTTTGTATTGTCCATTAGCATTCAAGAGACGAATTCACGACATATCAATGATATTCATCATTCTATAATTCAAGGTATCACCTAAAATTCTTAGTAAAAAAAAGGGGTTTTCACCTCCAGTTAAGAATTCGTATTGAAGTTCTATTTTTACTTAAGACGGAATAATTAAGGAAATCACTAACTTCCTGCCCATTTCAGAAATGTATATCAAGGGTTTTATAAAATGTGCTTTGAACAGCGACGTCAATAAGTTCCAGGAACATTTAACAGGATATGAGACCTGTTGCTTTTCGGAGCTTCCCGCGTTGATCGATAATGGAAGCAACGTGTCATCAGACTTCCGAGGAATAGACCGGTGCTCACTAAAGCAGTAATTACCGTTCACTCTTTTCCATGATGCTTCCTGCTTTTCAATACAAGTGTCAAAAGATTGTCAAGGACAGTCATTAACCGAACAGCTACCCTCCGCCTACCAACCCCTTTCCTCTCTCTCTCTCTCTCTCTCTCTCTCTCTCTCTCTCTCTCTCTCTCTCTCTCTCTCTCTCCCTTCAGTTTTTCTGATATTTTGTTTTCCCTTTTCCTTTGAAATTTGTTTCCTATGACTGATTTTTTTTGTTGCTTTGCTTGTTAAGAATACTTGACACTAATTCCGAGTGCTTGGTCATTTGTGCTTTTAAGTCTTTGAAGAACCTGAGAAGTGGCTGAGAAGAGCGAATGAGGAGTTCTGGGGTTATAATTAGTCAGGGAAAGTCTTTCAGTATTATACGAGAGACCTAATTAGACTTTAGATTTTATGAAGAAATGTTCTGTATGGCATCTCTACTCCGCTTTGCTTCTTTGTTTATGCTTTTGCTCGTGTTGGGACTTTCTGAACTTCTGTGGAAGATATTTTGGGGAGAATTCTTTGTCTTACCATCTCTCTCTCTCTCTCTCTCTCTCTCTCTCTCTCTCTCTCTCTCTCTCTCTCTCTCTCTCTCTCTCTCTGTTTTGGTGTATATTTTCCTATACCTTTTACTCTTCATTTGCCAGTATCAGGTTTAACATAGTTTTTTTTCTTGTTATTTTGCTCTTAAGGAAACTGCTTTCATTTTATATTAATAAAGTTTAAATTAAGTTACTAGTTTCCTTAAAGTAAGTTTAGTTTTAAGGATAAATTTAAGCTTTTTGTGAAGGGTTTGTTTTTAGCCTTCAGCTGTTTTTGGAAGTGCTGTTTCTCCTCCTCCCCGCCAGGTGTTTAAGTGATAGTGCTATTTTTGACGCTCTTTATATTTTTTATTTTTGGGCGTGTGATGTGGACCCAAAGTGTCGTCAGAGGAGGGGTGTGTATCTTGGGGAGTTCGGGTTAGTAGAGCGACCTACATTATTGCTGCAGACTGCTTGGTTGGAGTCGTTGTGATCGTATTCTTGAGTGTTAAAACTTGCACTCCTTCAGCTTCTGTTTGGACTTCTCCAAGGAACACCATAGCCTTGGTATATCAGAGGTGTCCTCTGATTAGTGGATCTCCGTTATTTTGTTCCGCTTCCTGACATGGCTCAGGGAGTCTCCTGGATCTACATATTTGTCTCCAGCAGCTGCACGGTGGGTTTCGCAAACCCGTGAGGTGGCCAGTAGGGTGGATATCACTAGGTAATGTGCTGTTTATTGTTTGTCCTGGATATTTTGTGGACAATTGCTACAACACTAGTGCGTGTGTTCATGAGGATTACAGCAGGACACCTTTTGATTGGCCCCTCATCTTTGGAGTGAGAGCTTAGATATAGCTCCGTGTTTTCCTCGTGCATCGTAACTGCTTTCTTCGGGGCGTGGCAGCTCTGAAATGTCATTACAACTATTTCAGGTGTAATTTATATTATTTTGTATTGTTTTTTTTTTTTGGAAAGGATTATTGTAAGGTCTATTTATAAGTGTTCTCTGCCTCATGTTCATTTAAGTGTTCATATCCGTTGCGTTTGTTTGTCTTTTGTAAGTTTGTTTGGAGGCATTGTTTTCCCAACTTATTATAACTATCTTTGCGTCTAGCTTCATAAAGTTAGGTAGGAGATTTAAGGTTTTATTTCTTGTTTTATGATCTTCTCCTTCCTTCTTCCTTTAGTATAATTTTAGGTAGTGGTTGATGATTTATAGCCGGCTTTTCTTTACAATATAAATTTTGATTACCTACGTAATAGTCTATGTTAGGGATTTAGTATTTAGCTTTAGGAGCATTACGTGAACAGTATTCATTTACTAAGTGCTAAAAACTGTTTGTACTTTTGTTGGAAGTAATTTCCTTAAGGAAAATTTGTTGTGTTCAATTTCAGTTCTTTGTGTAATAAATATTGTAAAATTTTGTTTTTTTGTTTTTTCATTGTTGCCTGGTTGATATTTCAGTCTGTGTCTGAAAACGTCTACTACAGAGCCCATGTCTTTTCTGTATTGAGCCTGGAAGTTATGGTCTCAGCAAAAGAGTCGTAACATATGTGGCGACCTCGCCAGGATTCTGGTAAAAGACACAGTCAGTATATTGACCGGTAATTTTGGCAGCGGGAGACTAATTTGGCAATATTTATTTCTGTAGTAAGATACCTGACCCCCGTAGTAAATATGGATGATTTTGAGTTTTTACCTGCTGAATTTTTGGGATCGGCAGATTCCCTGAAGTATTTGTCGGTGTTAAACAAAGCCCATTTGGTTAGTTGTGCGAGGTACTTGAGTATTACGTTCAGGAGTACAGATACTCGTAAAAAAATTTTGAGTTTAGTTAGGCAAAAGGTAGATCAGGAGTTTGGTGAGGCTGCGAATTTGGTAAATGTAAATGAGAGTGAGAATGAAAGTGAACTTGAGAATACATCAGTTTCAGGTGAGGAAGTGAGCATTGCTGCAGGTTTGACTTTGTTCGAAGATCCTCCTCGTACAGGGACTTTGTACGAAGGACCTGTTAACCCTACTTATGATCGTTCTAATAATCCTTTTGTTTCTGATGAAGCTGTGGAAGAAAATGTACCTCTTGTGGCGGAGTCTAAAGAGGCTTTTGAGTTCAAACTGATAAGTAAGAGAATCGAATTAAGAAAAGTAGAGTTTGAAGAGGCTGAGAGGGGAAGGGAGCATGAATTAAAAATGGCTCAGATAAAGTTGGAAATGGCAAGGTTGACAGGAAGTGATAACTTGGTTAGCTCCCCTATTCCCATGTTTAGCGAGAGGTTTAACATGAGTGCAGCACTCAAATTGGTGCCGGTTTTTGACGAAGCAAATGTCCCAGAATTCTTTAGGGCATCCGAGAGGGTAGCGTCTCGATTGTCTTGGCCCGCTGACATGTGGACGTTGCTTATCCAGTGTAGGTTGGTGGGCAAAACTATAAAGGTATACAATGCTTTGGACGATTCGGTGGCTAGGGACTATCATAGGGCTAAGTCCATAGTTTTGAAAGCGTATGATTTGGTGCCCGAGGCCTACCGGCTTAAATTTAGAAATTCAGTTAAAACTCCAACTATATCTTTTGTGGAGTTTGCTTGAATGAAGAGGGAACAGTTTTACGAGTGGTTGAAGAGTAGGCAGGTAATTTCGGTAGGTGCTCTGAAAGAATTGATCTTCCTGGAAGAGTTTAAGAAAGCCTGCGGGACAGAATTGAGGGTGCATTTAGAAGAGGTTAAGGCTGACACTTTAGATCGTGCAGCCCAAATTGCAGACAAGTTTGTGCTAACCCATAAATCAGAGTCTAGGGATTTCCAAGCACGAAGTCATAATAATCCCGATCCCAGGTCACTTGATAACAGTAATAATAATCGACTTTCTTCCAGGAATTCTAATAGTCCATCATTTAGGAATAATAATAGCAATTTATCTTCTAACAGGAACCAAAACAATGTTGGATTTTTCAATCAAAATAAGAGTTCAAGAAATTTGGTGTCTCAGGGTTCCAGGGTGATTAGTAATTCCCAAAATAATAATAATGGTAATAGGGGTAATTTTGTAAATTTTAATAACAGGAATTTAAATGATAATAGGAATTTACGTGATGTAACTTGTTACTGGTGCAATAAGGTTGGTCACGTTCAGGCTCAATGTAACGCTCGAAGGAAATACCTTCAGCAGAATAACAATTCGTATAGTCCTGTGTCTCTGGTTGCAAATGGCCCTGTAAAGTCTCCTGTTTTTGTTTCGGAGCCGAATGATGCCTGTAAGAATATGATTGGTAATAATGTTAGTGGTAAGGACGGTGTTGTGAAACCCGATGATGGAAATTTGTGACTCAAGTATAATAAGTATATTTGGCGTGGTAAAATTGTAAATGATGATAAGGTTTGCCCGGTAAGATTTTAAAGAGATACTGGGTCCGCTCGTTCTCTTATTTTGAAGCAGTCGCTTAGGGATTTGATTAAACCTACTGGTAATTTTGTGATATTAAGTGGTTTCCCAAACACTGTATTATCAGCTCCACTGGTGAAGGCCAGGTTAGTTTTTCCTGGATACGACAGGGTAAGTGAATTAGCGGTTGTGGATATACTTCCTGTACCAAATATTGATGGTATACTGGGTAATGATATGTTGGATGAAAAAGATAATGAATTATTCCCAATTCTCTCGATACATGCCTACCCTGTAGCTGTGACTACCCGTGCTGCGGCAAGGGCTGGTGATTTAATTAGCAATGACACTGAAGGTGATTTAGGGTTATGTAATTTGGATGTAGAAGTAGAGAGACCCGGGTCCATAGAAGATAGTTGTAATGTTAGTAGTAGTTGTGATATTCCATTTATGAAACCTGATTGGGATAGGCATGTTTTTGTAAAAGCCCAGAAGGAAGAATTCAACTTTGAATTGGGTGATGAGTCTGATCTAACAAGACTTAAGTTTGTTTTAATTAGGGGTTTATTATATAGGGCGAGTCGTCCTTCTGTGGATGATTTGGATCAAACCTCAAGACTTGAGCAAATTGTAGTACCTTCCAGATTTCATGAATTTATTTTAAATATGTCTCATTGTGATTCCTTTGCAGGTCATTTTGGAGTGGGGAAAACTTTTAAAAAATTGGCAGAGAATTATTGGTGGCCTGGTATGAAATCCTCGGTAAAGACATTTGTGAAAAGCTGTGAAATATGTCAAGTGATGGGTAAACCCAACCAACCGATTCCTAAAGCTCCTTTAAATCCAATACCAGCTATTGGGGAACCATTTTCGGAGCTGGTCATTGACGTGGTTGGGCCTTTGCCCAAAACAAAAACTGGGTTTATGTATATTTTAACTATTATGGATCGAGCTTCTAGGTTCCCAGAGGCCTTTCCAATGAGGAGTATAACGTCTAAAATTGTGTTTGATAAACTGGTTGAATATTTTTCTAGGTATGGTCTCCCTCGTGTTATTCAGACCGATTGTGGTACGAATTTCACGAGTAAGGTATTTAGGGGTAAATGTGCTGAACTGGCCATTCAGCACATTACCAGTGTACCTTATCATCCGGAGAGTCAAGGGGTGGTGGAGAGGTTTCACCAGACCCTTAAAACAATTATAAAGAAGTATTGTTATGGAAAAGGAAACGAGTGGGATTAGGCTCTCCCATTCGCCCTTTTTGCTATTCGTAATCACCCAAATGCGTCTACAGGTGTAGCCCCTTTTGAGTTAATTTTTGGGCATAAGATACGGGGTCCGTTGGAGGTTCTGGGTGAAATCCTTAGGTTCGAGCAAAAAGGAAAAATGAAAATTGGTGAATTTATTGATGGTTTGAGAAATAGGTTGAATATGGCTTGGGAGTTTGCCAAGGAAAATTTAAGTTCTTCCCAGGTTAGAATGAAGCAAAATTTTGATAGGAAGACTAAAACCTGTTCTTTTGAGCCGGGTGAATTGGTATTGGTTCTCAGCATGGACCCTGATAATTTCTTAGAGCCTAGGTATAAGGGTCCATGAAGGTTTTACGTAAATTATCTGATGTTAATTATGAGATTGAAGCTCCAGGAACTCGGCGTAAGTGTAAGGTGTTCCATATTAATAGATTAAAATCTTATCACTGTAAAAATGTAGACCCCCTGGCTATTGTATATGAAGAACCTGTAGTTGTAGATACATCTGTGTCGGTAGATGATTTGGATGATTTATTAGGTCAAGTACCTTCAGATGCTTTGTTGGATAATCTGCAAAGTTTTGAAGGTCTTAAAGAAGGGTTAAAGCTTTTGAAGGGTACTCAGAAAAAGGATATGTTAAATCTAAGTCACTCGTTTTCAGATGTGTTTAGGGATTCACCGGGTCAAACTAATTTGTTGGTTCATGATGTGGATGTGGGAAATGCCACTCCGGTAAAGCAAAGTCCTTACAGGTTGAACCCCAACAAGCAGGATATTGTACAAAAAGAAATAAAGTATATGTTAGATCATGACCTCATTCAGCCTTCGGTCAGTCCATGGAGTTCACCCATTGTGTTGGTTAAGAAGTCAGATGGAAACTTCCGGATGTGCGTGGACTACCGTAAGGTGAATGTTCACACCAAAAGTGATTCTTTCCCACTTCCTAGGATTGATGACTGCCTTGATCGAATTGGTTCTGCCAAATTTATTTCCAAGTTAGATTTGTTAAAGGGTTATTGGCAGGTCCCTTTGTCTGATCGGGCCCGAGAAATTTCTGCATTTGTAACACCTTTTGGGTTATATGAGTGCAAAGTAATGCGATTTGGTATGAAAAATGCGGCATGCACTTTTCAAAGATTAATAAATAGAGTGATTTGCGGTCTAGATGGTACTGCTATTTATATAGATGATTTAGTAGTTTATAGTGATGACTGGGATACACATTTGGTACGGTTAAGGAAAGTTTTGAATGCATTGAGAAATGCAGGTCTCGTGGTAAATCTTGGGAAATGTGAATTTGGGAAAGCAAAGGTAATTTATCTGGGACATGAAGTCGGTTTGGGTCAAGTAGCCCCTAAACAAGCGAATCTTGAGGCTATTATGAACCTTAAGAGTCCTGTTAATATACGGGAGGTCAGAAGAATTTTAGGTATGACTGGGTATTACAGAAGGTTCATTAGAAATTTTGCTGACCTTGCTCAACCTTTGACCCAGCTTTTAGAAAAGGGTCGTAAGTTTCTTTGGACGACTCAGTGTGAGGAAACATTTAACAGTTTAAAATCTATACTAATGACTAACCCTATTCTATCCCCCCCAAATTTTCAGAAGCCGTTCATTGTGGCTGTTGACGCCAGTGATGTGGGAATTGGAGGAGTGTTATTTCAGCGTGGAGAAGACGGGGAAGTTCATCCCACGTCTTACTTCAGTCGGAAGTTGATGGCGGCCGAAAAGAGATATTCGACCATTGAGAAAGAAGCCCTGGCTTTGGTCCGAACACTGATTCATTTTAAGCCTTATATAACTAATTTTGCTTTTCCCATACAGGTATGGACGGACCATAATCCTTTGGTTTTCATCGAGCGTATGTAGGGGGCTAACCAAAGAATCCTTCGCTGGGCCTTGCAATTACAAGAGTTTAATTTGGACATCAGGCACGTGAAAGGTTCCGAAAATAAAATACCTGATGCCCTTTCTCGAGGTTGAGTTGATCTGGGTTGTGGGGTGTGCTGAAGTCACTAATTGTCGTCCGGTCCAGCCATCATTATTTTTACGCTATGAAGACTGGAGGTTGCGAGACTAGCCCACAGCTCGTAGCCATAGTGGATGACACCCCTCTTGTTTATTTTGGTTTGTATGTCTACATGAGCATTAAGTTTTTCTCAGCTTTTATTATTTTTATGCTATAAATGCTGAGTGTTGCGAGTCTAGCCCAGAGCTTGTAACTGATATAACTTGCTCGAGGGTTGGTTTGAATTTTTCTGAGCTCATGTCTCCTGCCCCAACTCAACTCTCTTCAAACGCATATGTTTGACAATACATTACTTAAACTTGTACCTTTAATGTTTTTTTTTTTTTTTTTTTTTGGTCTGATACTTAATTTTTCTTTTTCAGCTTTAGAAGTTGTCATTTTGGTATCTAGTTTGATTGTAGCCTAATAATATTTCTTGCAGGTTTTGTATGAAAGTGTGTTGACTGGAATGGCTTGTATGAGTTTACCTTAGTTTTATGAAATGGTCGATTAAGTGCAGGTAATGGTTAGGATTTATGGTAAAATGTTATTAGCAGCGTTGATGTTGGTCATTTTCCTTTTTAGGAACACATTTTTGATTTAAGTTGTTTGTGGAATTATATAATTAAAATTTTTTTTTTTTAAATAATTTTTTTTTTTTTTTCGGGGAGGAAGGTATCAGGTTTAACATAGTTTTTTTTCTTGTTATTTTGCTCTTAAGGAAACTGCTTTCATTTTATATTAATAAAGTTTAAATTAAGTTACTAGTTTCCTTAAAGTAAGTTTAGTTTTAAGGTTAAATTTAAGCTTTTTGTGAAGGGTTTGTTTTTAGCCTTCAGCTGTTTTTGGAAGTGCTGTTTCTCCTCCTCCCCGCCAGGTGTTTAAGTGATAGTGCTGTTTTTGACGCTCTTTATATTTTTTTTATTTTTGGGCGTGTGATGTGGACCCAAAGTGTCGTCAGAGGAGGGGTGTGTATCTTGGGGAGTTCGGGTTAGTAGAGCGACCTACATTATTGCTGCAGACTGCTTGGTTGGAGTCGTTGTGATCGTATTCTTGAGTGTTAAAACTTGCACTCCTTCAGCTTCTGTTTGGACTTCTCCAAGGAACACCATAGCCTTGGTATATCAGAGGTGTCCTCTGATTAGTGGATCTCCGTTATTTTGTTCCGCTTCCTGACATGGCTCAGGGAGTCTCCTGGATCTACATATTTGTCTCCAGCAGCTGCACAGTGGGTTTCGCAAACCCGTGAGGTGGCCAGTAGGGTGGATATCACTAGGTAATGTGCTGTTTATTGTTTGTCCTGGATATTTTGTGGACAATTGCTACAACACTAGTGCGTGTGTTCATGAGGATTACAGCAGGACACCTTTTGATTGGCCCCTCATCTTTGGAGTGAGAGCTTAGATATAGCTCCGTGTTTTCCTCGTGCGTCATAACTGCTTTCTTCGGGGCGTGGCAGCTCTGAAATGTCATTACAACTATTTCAGGTGTAATTTATATTATTTTGTATTTTTTTTTTTTTTTGGAAAGGATTATTGTAAGGTCTATTTATAAGTGTTCTCTGCCTCATGTTCATTTAAGTGTTCATATCCGTTGCGTTTATTTGTCTTTTGTAAGTTTGTTTGGAGGCATTGTTTTCCCAACTTATTACAACTATCTTTGCGTCTAGCTTCATAAAGTTAGGTAGGAGATTTAAGGTTTTATTTCTTGTTTTATGATCTTCTCCTTCCTTCTTCCTTTAGTATAATTTTAGGTAGTGGTTGATGATTAATAGCCGGCTTTTCTTTACAATATAAATTTTGATTACCTACGTAATAGTCTATGTTAGGGAATTAGTATTTAGCTTTAGGAGTATTACGTGAACAGTATTCATTTATTAAGTGCTAAAAACTGTTTGTACTTTTGTTGGAAGTAATTTCCTTAAGGAAAATTTGTTGTGTTCAATTTCAGTTCTTTGTGTAATAAATATTGTTAAGTTTTTTTTTTGTTTTTTCATTGTTGCCTGGTTGTCTGTGTCTGAAAACGTCTACTCCAGAGCCCATGTCTTTTCTGTATTGAGCCTGGAAGTTATGGTCTCAGCAAAAGAGTCGTAACACCAGTAATCTTTATATCGTCATTAAAATGATATTACTATTATTATTCAGTAGATGAAACCTATTCATATGAAACAAGCTCACAGGGGCCATTGACTTGAAATCCAAGCTTCCAAAGAATATGGTGTTCATTAGGCAGAAGTAAGAGGAAGTAAAGGGAAATACAGAAAGAAGAGATCCCACTTATTAAAAATGAAAAAAATAAATTAATAAACAGATAAATATATGAAAATGTATTAAAACGCAAGAAGAATAGTTTTATGGTAGTAATGAGTTGCATCTTCGGTTGAACTTCTGAAGTTCCAATTGCACGACATCCTCTGGGAGGCTGCTCCACATTCCAGCAGTTTGAGGAGCAAAGGACCTCTGGAACTGAGAAGTTCGATAGCGAGGCACATTTAACGAATATTGATGCTAACATTTACCGAATCTGGTTGCTCTCGGCATATAAAGGGGGTCAGGGATTAATTGTGAATGTGAAAGATCTCTGTTGAATATTTTCACTTACAAATGCAAATACATAAGATTAGTTTTTTTTTTTTTTTTGTCGATCTGACACGTTTCACTCTCATTGTAAATAATAAAACCTTCATTATGAAAGTGAGCCCTTTAACGAACGGCACAACATCAGATACCAGAACTTCAGTTTTCATTCAGTAAAAGCATACTTTAGCTCACATCCAAGTTGAACAAACAGATCCTTGTGTTAACGAATCCTTTACCATTAACAACCCACAACTTGAACGTTCCTGTTTTTCAAAGCTGCAAGAAGCATTTCCTGAGACAGTCAAAAAGAGGTTATCCCCAGAGGATGTCGTGCAATTGGAACTTCAGAAATTCAAGTGAAGGTGCAATGCATTACTACCCTAATACTATTCTTATTGCATTTTAATACATTTTTATCTATTTATTAATTGAATTTTTTTAATAGGTGGGATCACTTCTTTCTGTATTTCCCTTTACTTTCATCTTACTTCTTCCTAATGAACACCATATTCTCTGGAAGCTTGAATTTCAAGTCAGTGGCCCCTGTGGGCTTGTTCCTTATGAACAGGTTCCATCTACGGAATAATAATAATAATAATAATAATAATAATAATAATAATAATAATAATAATAATAATAATAATAATAATAATATATGAGAAAAACGATAAAACCTCTGATTAGACCCCTGAACCTAATTACCTTCGATAACCTCTTCCGGCCTCTGCCCCCAAAGAGACAGAAGATTTTTCTCCAATGAAAGGACATCATCATTCCACACCCAGAGTCATGCAACAGCTATTTCTCTTGTTCTAGAAGAGAGAGGGAAATTTCTTTTTCGATAGGGGGACATAAAAGCCATTAAACGGTATGAATAGTGCGGAACCAACATCAGAACTCAGCAACCAAGTATAAATATTGTAGTTGCAAATGGCTTGAAAATAGTTCGTTCCTTCCATACTGGATGGCAGCGAATAACTGGACGAAAGTTTTACTACCATGAACGTAAAAATGGACTTTGTTCAGTTTGGGAGCTGAGGCTGTCATTATTACTACAGGACATACAGTAATACTTGTCGAACTCTTATTTCTGTGGAGTATGCAACAGAAACCAGGCCTGAAATTGTTCCGGTTAAGACTGGGGTCTTGTTAACAGCGAAAGAGAGTCATATTATTTGTTCGATTTTGTTTAAAAAAAAACAGAGGATAATCTGGAATTTTCCCAGTTTGAATACCTAAGAAAAAGGTGCATATCTCCTGTCTCATGAAGTTCGAGCAAATAAGATTAAATGTCAAAGAGAAAAAACCGACGCCTTCCTCTGTCTCTGATGTAATCAGCAAATCGTTCACTTTCCAGGGTGATAACTGGAATGCAGCACTTGGGTCCAATAGTCTCTCTCTCTCTCTCTCTCTCTCTCTCTCTCTCTCTCTCTCTCTCTCTCTCTCTCTCGTCCTTCCTCTGAGCTCGGTTTTCAGATTATTGCTCATTATTTCCTGATCAGATTAGGAAGATGAAAATTTCGACGTAGTATTTTTCTTAATTACACGATGGAGCGTGAAGATCAATTCTAGATAAAACTTAAATATCAAAAACTTGTCAGACTCAGACCAATTAGAAGAGAAGATTTGTGGATTATCCAGAATGAATCAAAGTATTCAACAGGTAAGTAATAATAATGATGATAATGTTCAATTAAAATTTACTTGTACTGAAAACCTGCAGATACTTGTTTCCAACTCCCCAAAGCCCTATTAACACAGACACACACAGACACACACACACTCACACACACACACGCAAACACACACCACGCACACACACACACACTGAAATCTTGAATCTTGGGTATTATTCAACGTTTCCAACACCAAGAAGAAAGTTTAAATCAGGACAGCAGATATTCAAATGGAGTTTTGTCTTGGTGAAAGAGGCCCGAACAAGCTTCTCTTTCATTCGCCTTCTTTATCCGTAACTACTCTACGCTCAAGGTTATTTTGTATAGTCCTTGTTCTCTCCTTGCATTCTATGACGCCGTTTTTCAAGAGATTTGGGCCCTGTCCACGCGACCAGACTTTGTCTGGGAGGCTTAGTCCGTTGGCAGACATAATCTGCAAACAAACAAAAGTCTGTTGTCCATACGGCCGTGTCTGGCCAGTCAAAGTCTGGATGGAGGTGAGCACATTAGGACAATTAGCCTACAGCATGGCTCATACCCAGAAGAACAGAAAGTGTCATATTAGCTCGATGGATCCAATTGTCGAGAGGCCGTGGACACCGCCTTAATTAACACAGGGTGCCCCCATAAAGCACCAGCAAATTTTAGATTTACATTATGTATTTGACACACTGTTGCCTGGCTCAGAACCAATGCTCCTGACTTCATTGAACCTAACGAATGGCCCTCAAAAAGTTCAGATCTCAACGTAATGGATTTTAACATGTTTACTGTAACATCAACTTCAATTACAGAGGAGAGAGGTCACAGACATACAATCCTCATAAACTCTGTTGAAGGAAGCTTGGAACGATATCCCGCTTGAAGTCATCCAAAGGGCGACTACCGTCTACGTCGTTGTGCAGTGCCCATGGAAGGCATTTTGAACACCGCATCTAACATCTGTGTTTTTGTTCTGTTTTAACAATGTTTCTGTTAACAACAACTGTTTTCTGTTTCCAACAATTAAATAAACCGTGCCAAATTTCCCGTTTTTTTTTTTTTTTTTTTTTTTTGTGGGGTACCCTGTATTATCTTTGATTCAGCAACTCGACTCCGATTCATATTGGCATTATTTCATATGTTCATAACATGAACAACAGCAGTGATATCTAATGGTATCTTTGTTCTGTGAAAATGGCAAGCAGACAGGGTCGTCGGACTGATGAATCGAACTGTACCTTCGTTTACGTTGTTAATTAGGTAGAACTGAAAATCTTTCAAAACCCAACCCTGCAACTCCGCAGTTGGTTTTCCTTTTTTTTAAGTTTATCTTATCATTACCATTATTATTATTAGTTGTAGTAATATTAGAACAAAATGCTATAGACTCAAGGGCACCAACAGAGAAAACATTCCAAGGAGGAGAACAAATAAGAGAAGGAATGTGATAATAGAAACATTAACAGGAAGGAAAATAGATGTAAACAAAAAATAACGTAAATTAAAAAAGATAATAATTGAAGATCAAGGACAAAATGCATCATAATTTCATATAATAAATGACCGTACACACGGATTAAACAAAAGTATTATGTGCAATAAGTAACACTTAGAATAGAACATTATAAGAATAAATTATATCCCATAGATATCAAGTTTATTTGATTCCAATGATAGATATATTGTAATCCCCATGATCATGATTTCTGTATCTCCCAGTAAATGTTTCCATTCATGAACAGTATATATAGTTATTTTAGCAATATAAGAATTATTTTTCATGCGTTCCATATGCAATAAATGTTTCTTAGAATAAAACTAAAGTATCAGTCTTTGTTACCTTTGTATGCCTGGCAGTCGTGTACGCAACTCACCCCCAGACATTTCTGGAGTCTTTGTTCAAAACGCTCTACAAACGTACACCTCAGCCATGTGTACGGTGAACAGCACCGGCGAGTCTTTCTGCCAAAGGACAAATTTCTCGCTTTCCCTCGAACAAGTCTGGACGTGTGGACGGGTCTTTATAACTCTGTAAACTTAAAAAAGAAACAAAACAAGATTAGAAAATCTGAAGGTCTATAGATTTGAAACATTGCAAAATATACGTAACACAATGATGGCTATACAAATACACAATCACATCTTGTTGATAGTCAACGATTACTTTCTTATCATTCAATGACAATACTTCAGATAGAATATATTTCTACTTGTGGAATAGCAAGAACTCAAGGATAAGAGAATATTAGCTACCAATAATCTGAGAAAGTGTCATCGCCAAATGTTGTATTCGATGTCCCTAGAGACATCATGGTCCTGACAACGGGTGACAGTTTAAGCTGCCCGGATTTCTTTTCGTTTTTCGTGGTTCCGCTTGTCAGTTTAGAATGGAATAGAATATAGAATTTAGGTCAAAGGTCAGGAGGGAAGGAAGTAAAATCTTAATGAAGTAAAAATTTTTGCAACATTTTTTTTTCATTTGTTTCTCTCTCTCTCTCTCTCTCTCTCTCTCTCTCTCTCTCTCTCTCTCTCTCTCTCTCTCTCTCTCTCTCTCAGTATATGAGCTAATGCTGCCACTTACCATTTTTATAGCGATAGGGATGTGGAAGTATTCCTTTCTGAACACATTAGAGTTTTTGTAAATGAAATCGACGGAGGTGTCAATGAGTATGCCTCAGCTTTAGGCATGACTGAATTGTCTGTTCATCGTCTGGATGAAAATGAAATTTTAGAGAGAGAGAGAGAGAGAGAGAGAGAGAGAGAGAGAGAGAGAGAGAGAGGGAGAGAGAGAGAGAGAGAACAGTTACGAAATAGTATTCTGAATAGTTTAAGAACACAATAATTTTACCAGTTTATTATGAGTTATTTTTTTATCTTTTTTTTTTTAAGTTTGTTCCTTGTGTACAATCTTAGAAGAGAATAACCATACAGGCTACAGAAGCAGTTTTAAATGTTCCAGACAGAGAAGAGGAAATTGTAGCACTGTGAGTCTGGTCGAAACCTTTCCTCAAATTATTTCCGAGATTCCTTCAGCCTGCGAGACCAGTATCATCGATCAGGTAAGGCGACAGGCCACGGAGAAATAAACAAAATATTTTTCTGCTGACTCAGCCCTTTTCAGGAATACCAGACTTTCCTTCTGGCTGCACGTCCTCTCCTTTATTTATTTCAGCAAGAGCATTTATTTATAGCTTCGTAAATCAAAAGGTAAAAGAATTGTAGATGCCTTTCGTGGTGCGTCCAAGAAATATAACACCGTTCTGTGAAATGCTTTTTGCTAAGGCTCTAGATTTTCTGTCGCATTGAGATACTAGATTTTGTAATAGAGCACTTTTCTATTAACGAAAAATGTACTCAAATTCACATATAATTGTTATTGCAGGCAATGTCATCCTAACAGCTGATGCAATCTAATTACATGGAAGGACTTATCACTGAATCAATGTCCACGTGAAATTTAGAGAAAATCATTTAAATATGGCAAGCAATTTCTCGTCAGGGCTAACTAAATCGCGATACCTGATTGAGTTAAGGTTTATAGAAAACAATCGTGATTGTACAATTTGTGGACTTTCCTTTTGACTGACGTGTGAAAAAATTGTTTAAAAGTCATACTTAGTGTGATATTAATGGGCATTTTTACAACCCTCCAATGTCTTCGGCTGTTTTAATTTCTTCCGGAGACGAATAAGATGCATGAGATAAACAATTTTCCATTGTTATTATCATTATTGTTACATTAATAATGTCATTAGTTGAGTAACAATAATGACAATAACAATGCAAAATATTTTTATTTATGCATCTCTTTCGTCCCTGGAAGCAATTAAAATAACCAACGAGATAGGAGGGCTCTGTAAAAATGCCAACAAACCCGAAATCTCTAAAGCCACAAAACCATTTGTTTAAAACGTGTGTTTACCGACTGGACTAATGGACACTGCGGGATGGATGCACCCGGTTGATAAAACCAGGACGAGGCTCTGCGCTGCTGATAAGACTCTCTGCATTCACCAATGGAGGATTAGTGAGTGACTGGGCAATCGGATTTCATCAAACAGACGCGAAGTCTGTTACCATGATACACGTAAATCATTATTCATGAATCGGATTTCATGAAGCTGATCCAAGGCAGCTACTAAAAGAGAGAGAGATAGAAATTACCCCTGAAACATTATGAAGGAATACGTTTTAACGGATCACCCACGTCTCTCTCTCTCTCTCTCTCTCTCTCTCTCTCTCTCTCTCTCTCTCTCTAACTCGGAAGTAACTACAACTGTAACTGTCGAATAACAACCAGAGGCACATTCACCACTTAGATTTTGTGAAACATACTGGACCGTTATGAAAACGGGTTGGACCATTCATGTATTCGTCCAGCCTAGACGCATGACAGGGGTTCCTAAAATTCTAAGTTTCTCATCTCTCTCTTTAAAAAATTCATGGGGCCAGTGAAGGATTGGGATATGAGGATGTGGTGCAATTGGAACTTCAGAAGTTCAAGCGAAGATGCAATGCATTACTACCCTAATGCTACTCTCCTTGCATTTTAATAAATTTTTATCTATTTATTAATTATTAATTATTTTTTTCTTTTTTAATAAGTGAGATCTCTTCTTTCTGTATTTCCCTTTACTTTCTCTTACTTCTTCCTAATGAACACTATATTGTTTGAATGATTGAATTTCAGGGCTTATTCCACATGAATAGGTTTCATTTCTATATAATAATAATAATAATAATAATAATAATAATAATAATAATAATAATAATAATAATAATAATAATAATACAGAGCAAATACAGATAGACTAAACAACACGAAAGGAAGGGGGGAGAGGGCCACTAAGCATAGAGGACTGCGTCAACATCGAGAGCAGAGCACTGGGGCAATATCTGAAAACCAGTGAAGAGAGTGGCTAAGGAGTGCATGGAAGGAAGGACTGATAAAAGTAGACGAAGACCCAGAAATATACAGAGACAAGAGAATGAAAAACAGAACAGAGGAATGGCACAACAAACCAATGCACGGACAGTACATTAGACAAACAAAAGAACCGGCCAGAGATGAAACATGGCAATGGCTACAGAGGGGAGAACTCAAGAAGGAAACAGAAGGAATGCTAACAGCGGCACAAGATCAGGCCCTAAGAACCAGATATGTTCAAAGAAAAATAGATGGAAATAGCATTTCACCCATATGTAGGAAGTGCAATATAAAAGACGAGACCATAAACCACATAACAAGCGAATGCCCGGCTCTTGCACAGAGCCAATACAAAAAGAGGCATGATTCAGTAGCAAAAGCCCTCCACTGGAGCCTGTGTAAGAAACACCAGCTAGCTTGCAGTAATAAGTGGTACGATTACCAACCTGAGGGAGTGATAGAAAACGATCAGGCAAAGATCGTCTAGGACTATGGTATCAGAACAGATAGGGTGGTATGTGCCATTAGACCAGACGTGACGTTGATTGACAAAATCAAGAAGAAAGTATCACTCATTGATGTCGCAATACCATGGGACACTAGAGCAAGTGAGAAAGAAAGAGAAAAAATTGATAAGTATCAAGACCTGAAAATCGAAATAAGAAGGACATGGAATATGCCAGTGGAAACTGTGGGCTACCCATAATTCTAAGAACACTAGGCACGATCCCAAGATCCCTGAAACGGAATCTGGAAAAACTAGTTGCCGAAGTAGCTCCAGGACTCATGCAGAAAAGTGTACTACTAGAAACAGCGCACAAAGTGAGGAAAGTGATGGACTCCTAAGGAGGCAGGATGCAACCCGGAGCCACACACGATAAAAACCACCCAGTCGAATAGGATGACTGTGACAGAAAAAAAAAAAAAAAAAAACATAATAATATGACTCAGAAGTAAATTTTGGGAAAATACCAAAAGAATCCGGAGGAATATCATAAACGAATGACTGAAAACGCAGTTATATTACTCTTAATAGCTGAGACGAACACAAGAACGAAATAAATGTAGAAACTACTTTCTACCCCATATCAGGGTGGGACATAAGATCTCTCAAGTGGCAGACAAGGACGCTTGGGTGCTTGTAAAGTCTTGTAACTCAAGTTTGCCTGAAGCGTGGGGAACTCAAGACTGACTGAAAGTACCCGAAAGGACACGAGGGGATTAGCTGAGCTCTTTTTTCCTCAGGAGAAATGAGAGAAGAGCAGTGGTAGGAAATGTGTCCTAGGTGATGTGGTGGTCATTTTAACTTTATGACTTCCATTCATCAGTTAATGAAATGTGGCTCTCCTTGTAATTAGGCCTTGCCTTCATAGCGTTGCTGAATACAAATACTCGTATATTCAAATCATTGCTATCGTTCTCTATAATTTCATGACCAACGTTTTGTGTGATAAGGAAAGAATAAAATAAGATAATAAAATAAATATAGCGTCTAGGAATATAGATCAATAAATAAGCAAAAAGATAAAGACTCGCTTCCGCGCACCGCCTGCAACAGAAGAATCATTGCTTCAGGAGAATTTCTTTTCTGGTTTTCCATTTTGTATTAGGATTTCTCTCTCTCTCTCTCTCTCTCTCTCTCTCTCTCTCTCTCTCTCTCTCTCTCTTATTTGCATAAATCCAGTAAATTTAAGATCTTGTTTAGACGCTGAAAATATTAAAGGAATCAGATTCTTCTCTTTTCTTCCCGTTCACCTCGTTCGGCTTCTGAACGATCCCCTTTAATCGCGCGGCGAAGATTCATATTACTTTTTTCTGTTACCGTCATACGTATATAAGAGAATTTTGACGTTACAATATCCTTTTAGTTAAAGTCGGAGAACGTGAGAATTCACTAACTCGACTTGAAGGTTTTTAAGAGGTAATAAAATTATTTAACAAAATACATTCAGCAACTGCATTTTAGCGTTCCATTATTTTGGGATGGTTCGTCACTACTGCTCGATTAGTTATTTTTTTAATGTTTCGGTGAGACTGTCGGAAGGCCAAGGCAGAAGGAAAGGCTTTGGTGGTCATCAGATGTAGCAATAAATTTAAAAGGAGAAAAAATGATTAATGATTCAAACTCTTATGGTACACAAACAAAAAAATGAGTAAACATTTTGAAATTACCTACACAATTCATGGTGAAATAACTTTTTCCAATAATTTTGCGCCTAAAGTTTAAGACAGATTTATAATTATTGTCACATTACCTTTTTCCACTTATTTCATCAAAAACATAATAGGTATTTGATAAAAAAATCACCGGGAACCTACTTTTAGCAAACGTGCGAACACAGGTCCACATCAACATTCGTGTGAGCAAACGTGGACGTGAAATTTTTTACAATGAAAAATTTACCCACTGACGCTTTGGAAACAAGTCGTTCAACAATTACGCGACGATAGATAGATGCAATCCTATTACCTGGGGGTGTTTATCGGATCAGTCTCGTCCAGGAACGCCTGATCCGGTTCCAGTTCATTTGCGGCAGAGGATCCGGTTCTCGAATGTTTGCGGGAGCTTTAAAGGTAATCTTCAAGGTCTATAGACCTTGGTAATCTTATCAAAAGGTGTTATTGGATTAATACTCTCTCTCTCTCTCTCTCTCTCTCTCTCGTGATAAGTGTATATGAGACATTTTCCTAAGACTGTGAAAGCTGCTCCTCAATTTTTTCTGTTCATGATTTCTCCAGTAATAAATCAGTGGAACTCTTTCCCTAACTCAGTGTTCCCGTATCACATGCCGCACGTAAGAATTCCTCCGGTCTCAATTACATCTTAATGGAACCATATTTAGGTATATTCAGTGTTCTTCAAATGGCAAATAAAATCGATCCAATTAAAAGTGAACGAAGCCCATCACTGAGAAATTTACGAATTGGAACATGACCTTTTTTTTAACTCTGGAGGAAGTCAGGATACTAAGGTTTATTTATCAAATAAGTGTCTAGAGTGATTGCGGTGGACTGAAAACAGCCGAAGGAGAGCCTGAGAATATGATTCAAGCTCTTCCGTAAAAAAAAAAAAAAAAATGACGAGTGCTTGAAATTGAGATTGGTATCGGTTCAATACTTTCATCATCAGTTTACATTTTCTTGCTATAGAAAAAAAAAAGGCTGTGGGAGGGTTGGTTGATGGAGGTGGGGGGAGGGGGTGGAGATGACAGCCGGGGTGAGATGTGAATGGTTATACAGAAGGCCAGAAAATATTGACTTATTCTGAAGGCCTTTGACTGACCTGCAGTTTTATTGACGAGATAATACTTGATGATGATAAACAGCCGTCTGTATCTGTATCATATATGAATACGTGTGTTAACTGTTTGTACTCTAACATGTCTTATTTCCAGAATCATCAATTCAGGTTGAATATCTTGTCTTTCTTTTCTGGTTTTTGTCTACTAAAAACGCCATTGTCACATCATCTTGTAGAGTGACGTGCTTACTGAACCGCAGAATAATTTACTAGGATTGATTTATTGCATACTTTACCTGTCATTACATGTACTGCGGTCGCTGGCGCTGAAACGTAGTCCATTTTTGCCTCGTGTTTGACTGAATATTAATTCTGCTCCCATTCACAGCAGGATCGAATGGTAGGCGTAGGCCAGGATCGGACTTAGGACCTTAGGAATGGAAGTCCGATGCTCTACCACTCAGCCACGTTTATTTGCTTTGTCTTGGTCCTTGCTTGATGAGCGATGGGCATCAGAGCACTGTCTGTCTGTCTGTCTGTCTGTCTGTCTGTCTGTCTGTCTGTCTGTCTGTCTGTCAAAAACAGGAAGACGAAACTCCGCAACTGACCTTTTGGAAAATGAAAACGAGGTTCGTTTGTTTTTGCAAACTAGATGACACTGTGGGGTTCAATGTAAGGAAAAATATAATCTGCTTTTTTCCTTTGTCACTTTTATATTTAAAAAAAACGATCTGCGCTGAAGGGACATAGCACGAATTGAGCGTTTTTAATATTCATGAATCTGATGTGTCCGTCGAGAATTTTTTAGGGTGAAATATTTCTCAATATAGTGATAGCAATTAAGTAAAAGTAAATGATTTGTGATTAATAAAAATAAAAAGCTAACGACAGAGAGAGAGAGAGAGAGAGAGAGAGAGAGAGAGAGAGAGAGAGAGAGAGAGAGAGAGAGAGGATATAAAGTATAACAGCTGGATGAAGTTTCCCCTCATCGTAATAACTGCTTGAGAAAAACCTCTGGAGCAAGTAATGTAACTCACTGTTAAGGCGCGTGCAATTTCCCTCTTTTCTTTTTCGCAACTTCAACTTGACTGCAGCAACTTTAGTTTTAGTGAAGGAACTTCTTCTCAAAAATGAAACCCCTTTTCTCTCCCTTTTTAGTTTTGTGTAAAAGAAAACTGTAGAGCTGGCTTTGTCTGTCCGTCTGCACTTTTCTTGTCGCCCTCAGATCTTAAAAACTACTGAGGCTAGAGGGCTGCAAATTGTTATGTTGATCATCCACCCTCCATTCATCGAACATACCAAACTGCAGCCATCTAGCCTCATTACTTTTATTTAAGGCTAAAGTTTGTCATGATCGTGCGCCTGGCACCACTATAGGTCCCAACAACACAGGCCACCATCGGGCTGTGGCTGAAAGTTTCATGGGCCGCGGCTGAGAGTTTCATGGGCCGTGGCTGAGAGTTCCATACAGCATTATACTCTGTACAGAAAACTCAATTACGCCGAAGAAACTTTGACACATTTTTTTAATATTTTATTATCAACAGCGAAGATTTTTTTTGTTTTCGCCCATTAGATAAATATTTGATAAAATTGTAATCTCAATTTTGCTTGTCATTTACTTCTTAGCAAACACAATATTTAATAAAGAATTATATTTTATGTTAACAATAACTTCCTCTTTGAGGATTTGGACCACCGACCACCAAACAGTAGGCAAACGCTGAATCCACTCGCGAACATAAGACTTAAATCCTCAGGGAGGAGGCTGTTGTCAGCACCTGGTAATAACTGAGTCTCATTCTTTTCCTTTCCTCTCATTGAGATGGACAGTATATAAAAATTCAATATTGGAATTATCCCCAAGACCATTCTTTGTTAAGAAATCAGGAGAAATTTTTATCTATCTATCTAGCTATTCATATATCTATCTGTCTCTGTACTGTACGTATGGAGGCTGTAGCACCTGACAACAGATAAAAACAATAACCTCTTTCCTTGGGGGTCCAAACCGTCGACTACAAAAGCAGCGAGTCGACGCCTAGTCTTTCCAGTCAGTAGTGAGTGGACATATTAAACCCTCCTCCAAAAGTACCAGAGGGATGTGAGCATTGTCAACAGGCTGCATCGCCTGAAAATAGATGCTAACAATAATCGCCTTCCCTAAAAAAAGAAATAGGTATCTTTAACGAGCTTGTAAGCATCACTTTCATAAAGCAAAGATAACTGCTTAGAACATATAACATCAAGAATAAAAAGAAACAAAATATAGTATAGACATTGTTGCAATAAATAACAATAATTTTCTTCAGCTCATCTGATACACACGGCAGCTAACGTATTAACTTATTAGTAAATATCTTAAGTTACGGCATAAAAAAAGGGGCTCTTAAGGAATCGGTGTTTGGTCAAAATTCAATCTTTATTTTTTTCTCTGTACTACGGCAATGTTATTCATGGTTCTTCCTTAATAAAAAGTGCCCCAGCAAGTTTTAAACTGTATCCTTTTCCTGTTAGAATCGCTTCTTTAAAGTTTTCTGGCAAAGATTAATGTGCAAGGCGAATATTCCTCAACTTCCACTGACCTCTTCTGCACTTTTGAACTCTCAACAGCGACAGGAAGAAATACATCCGGAAGAAGTATGTCAAGTACATTCGTGCAAGAGGGAACTGCGATGCTGCCAGGTATGAAAAATTCTCTTTAACGCACTTCGAACCAGTGACGAAGCCTGCAGGGTTCTCTCTCTCTCTCTCTCTCTCTCTCTCTCTCTCTCTCTCTCTCTCTCTCTCTCTCTCTCTCTCTCTCTCTCGGGGAATAAGAAAATAAGAAAACAATTATAATTAGCCAAATTCTGGAAAATCAGTAATCAGCGACCAAGGCAGAGACGGGTTGATTTTGGCTCTAAGTACAGAAGCCATATTCTACAGAAATATATACTGCAGAAAATATATCTCTCTTGATACCAGAATAGATAAGTAGACCGTTTACCTCTGTTCTAATTGCAAAGGCAAATGTTCGAATACAAGTCAGGGAAGATGCACTCCTTTCAGTGTAAGTTATTTCTAAGGTTAAAAAAATTATTATCATTAGCGTCATCAACCATCAAGCGAAGGACGCTGGAATAACACATCATCACCGTAACTGAATTTGACTCAAGGATGCAGTAAACAACGCCATCAAGACTCGCTTAATCCCTTGCCGTCTCACAACCAGACTTACTATCACTTTTGTGCGAACTTCTCCACTGTAAAAAGATATCCTTTAGGAAATCCTTGTAGAAGTACGGGTCTTTCGTCCTACAGGAAATGAATGAAAGGAAAAGCAAACAGTCTTCATAACCACAACAATAAAAGAAACCTGTGGAATGAGATTGTCTACTCACTTCACTCCAAAAGTGGCCATTTGTCAAGGTTACGTAAACTCTGTCATCAAAGGAACTTTATCGGATTTGGTCATCAAAGAGGCACTCAAAGCTCTCGAGTAATATCAGACTTCAAAAAAATTTGGGGGAATAACTATACATTATTGTCTCCATATATATCTTTGCTGAAACTAAAATATGTTCTGCAGGAGAAAAGATTGCCCAATATCACAGTTATTCAATATTAAAACATTTCACAAGTGTCTGTTTAGTAATTCTTCTTTATCATTATATGATGTCCATTAACAGTTGAGTTTAACCTGATTTGATTTGACTTTCAAGTCTCTGTATACAGTCAACGTATAATAATTAATTTGTGCTAAAAGGAAAAACAAGCTAATAAAAATGTTTGACGAAGTAGTCATTCAATCTATATATGCTTTATAAATACCATAAATTAAGTCTGGCATGGCCCATAGGGGGACAGTAAGAGATTACACAAACGCACACACACACACACACACACACACACACGCGCGCACACTTCTTCTTCTTCTTCTTCTTTTAACGTGCTTTTTTCCCATTTTTGCACACATATGACTAAAAAGAAGTTTCTTCCCGGCCGTACAGTTAAAGGCGATACTTCAGAAGGTGGTCTCCTGAGAGTCACAGCCAACACAGGTTTATTTAAGTTGGATCGAAAGAGAAAAAAAGAGAAACATCTAATGAACCAGATTCCTTTCAGCATCAAAACAAGACCTGAAGCTTCCTGGTTTATGTCAATACAAAAAAGACAGCAAAAGAAACAGAGAAATTCCCGAGACGTGAGGATGAGTTTCATTTTACAGACGGTGCAAGGAAGCCAAAAATTTATTATTTATTTATTTAGTTATTTATATCTTAAAAGGCAAAATTTTATTTTATCATCCTCCATTTTTATGTTATCCTTTCCATATTATAGATAACAACAAAAACGAAATAAAGAAATTTGCTTGACCCAGCAATAGGGAGGGATCACTACCCCTCCTTGTAATTTATTTCTGGTCCAATTTCCCTCCCCTGCCCTTCTTTCATTTCCCTCTCAGGAAGGAAGGAGAGCGTAGATAATCCTTTCATGTCCCCTCGCATTCCCTGAGAAGCCCTGGGTTCCCCAACTTACATGATATTAGATAAGAAATATGACGTTCTTTGCAAGGGTCCGGATTGCAGGTGAATGTAATCACTACTTCCAAGACATCTTCTTTGGTTTCGTCAGAGATCTACTCTATTTCTACAGACAACAGGATCGACCCAGGACCACTCAGGCATCAGGTGAGAGAGTTGCCAGGTCATTCGGAACATTTTTACATTTCGCATGTTATTGCTTCCATTGCAGTACTCAGTGAGGTCATTCGAACTAAACGCTGTCCCATGGCCACTGGAGGGTCGGGTTACTGAATCAAACTCAACGGCTCAAGGTGTTCTACCTACCCAAGTAACACCTCAGGTGTGTACTGGTTAATCACTTAGGTTCCGACTTCTGTCATGACCTTTGAGGCCTGGCTGGTGGGGTCCTTGTCTCTCACCTGAGAGGTCCTGGGTTCCGTCCTGAAGTGAAATAGAAATTTCATTGTACATTTCACGCAATTCCGTGTATGTTTTTTTTTTCAGTAATAATGGTCATTTGTGTAGAGCACGAGTGCTTTTTTAGGTCTTCATTCACGATTTTCGTCTGGTTTCTTTCTGCGGTTTCTCAGAAATTATTTCTAGGTCATATACTCCTGGGGTTATATACATGCGTGTATTCCACATCGTTTAAAGACAGGATGATAATTTCCAAGTCCAACATATTTTTAAAGAGAAAGATAAGTAAGCTGGATTTCCTAGTATCCACGAGGACCATTTGTCTTTTTGATAAGTGTCATTCTCACTTATTCTGTTCCAAGAGACTACAATCTGCATCTATCTTTTCCAGTGTCCGGAAATTTTTTGCACCGCTTATTTAGCAGTGAAGTGATGGAACTGATGGCTGAGGACGATGCTCACAAATGCCAGGATTACAATTAGTCCTTATCGGAAGTTGTACGGCCTTCTGTCCTAAAAATAAAAAAGAAACAAGTTAAAAAATTCTCCGAAGTTTCTTCAGCGCAATCGAATTCTCTATACAGAGTATAATGCTGTATGAAACTCTCAGCCACTGCCCATGAAGCTGTCAGCTGCGGCCCATGAAACTTTCAGCCACAGCCTGATGGTAGCCTGTGTAGATGGCACTTATAGTGGCGCCAGACGCACGATCATGGCTAAGTTTAACCTTAAATAAAATAAAAACTACGGAGGCTAGAGGGCTGCAATTTGGTATGGTTGAACGATGAACTCAATACATATCACACAGATATAGTATATGTATATATATATATATATATATATATATATATATATATATATATATATATATATATATATATATATATGTGTGTGTGTGTGTGTGTGTATGTGTGTATATGTATGTATATATATATATATATATATATATATATATATATATATATATATATATATATATATATATATATATATATATATATATATATATATATATATATATATATATATATATATATATATATATATATATATATATATATATATATATATATATATATATATATATATATATATATATATATATATATATATATATATATATATATATATATATATATATATATATATATATATATATATATATATATATATATATATATATATACTGTATATATATACCGTTGTAGGCGATCGCCTTTGTGGTTTCTATTTATTTCTCTTGCTACGGGCTGTTTCGCCTGTGTTGCAGTATTTGTCAAGCAAGAATTAAAGCACAATAACATCCTCCATTTTCTTTTTATAACTCCAAACGGGAGTTTGGGTTTGGGTGGATTGCTATTACTTCTATTTCCATTGCCTAGTTTACTAAGGGGTTGGTTGATTATTTACATTATATCTACATAATATACAATTAAATAGTGTAACTTATTATTGCATTACTTTGGCATTGTACTTGTAGTTCTTATATTGATCATAAAATTATTAATTTCTTCGTCTGTGGTGTTTGGGCGGGGCTTGTTTTGACAGTGACCTTGACCTCGTCCCCTGTCCCTGGGGCAATGGGAGAGCAGGACCTTACCTCCTTCCATCTGAGGGTTTAGCGTGGACTTGTTTGTTGATATACATACAGCTTCTGTTATTGTCATGTCCAGATATGTGTTGCATTTGTATTTATTCTGGTGTTGTCCACCAGTTCTTGTAATGATGGTGTCTTGTCGTGTTTGTCTGTGTAGTGTTGAAAGACATCCCGTGCTGCTGTGCGCCACTAATCACCTCCTCCTCGGGGCAAGTGAATTCATGAACTATATTCGTAGTCATCTCCTTCAGTGGGGTCCACAGGAGCTGTTTTTCATTACAAGGGATGCCAAGTCAATAGGTTGGTCTTGCAATATACCCGTGTGTTTATGTTGGCGTAGGGGCTTGTGACTTGACTCCCTTCTTAATAAGTTTATTGACGATGTTGCTGTTGTCTCTGTATTCGTTGTTAGAATTAGTCTGGTAATGTATTGTTATATCTTGCCCTGTCTCCTTGTTATGTTGTTCTGTTGTATTGTTTTGTTGGTAAAGCGGTGAAAAAACTTTTGCATTTCTGATTGTATCATTTTATCTTCGAATCCGTTGTTTGGGAGAACCTGTTTTATTCTGTCCAGCTCCGCGTGTTTTGCTCTCCAGGTGGTGCTGTGGGTGAAGGCACGATGCTCATTTGATGGGACTACTGGCCGTTTATGTGCCTCGGGGCATCACCTCTCCCATCAAGGCAACGCCCGATGTTCGTCGCCTTCATGTATACCTTCGTGTCAGATTTTCTTGTCCATGTTTACTAATACGTCAAAGAATGGCAGTTTTTGGTCTACGCTGCGTTCGGTAGTGCAATTCAGCACGGATTTTTCTGCGAAGATGTCTTTCAGGGTCTGTGCATCTTCTTTGTTGTTATTGCGATGAAAAAGTTGTCAATGTATCTAGCATAGATTTCAGGTTGTTCATGGTTACTGTTTATGGTGTCCTCTAAATTGGCCATGTACATGTTCGCCATAAGAACGCCTATGGGCGAACTCACAACTACACCATTTACTTAGCAGAATAATTCTCTTATGTGGGAGGAAAATGCTCCTTTTGTGTATTCTTCGAGCATGCCTCTTATGGTCCTTTCTTGGATTTGGGGAGGGTTTGCTTGTGAAAGGTACATGTGGTTAAGGATTATGTTTATGGTGGTATCTACTGCCACGTTAGTAAACAAGCTTTCGACGCCCATTGATGTTATTTCTTTGGTTGGGTTTTAGTTTTCAAGATGTCTATGAATTCATTTGCTGATCTTAGAGTGTATTTCATCGGTATGTATGGGGTGATTATGTCGTTCAGAGTCTTGGCTATTTTGTAGGTGTGGGATGTGATCTGGGATATGATTGGTCTGAGTGGGTTACCATTTTTATGAGTTCTAACTGAGCCGTAACAATATCCAGGGATGAAGTCTCCCACGATGTCGGGAAAACATTGTTATGGCACTGTTTGTTGGCCTCCTTTGCTGGCCATGCCATTTCTTCTGCTAAACGTAGAAATGAGAAAATATGAAATAGCCGGTATCAAAGACGTCAATGTCACAAAGGCGATCGCCTACCAAATATATATATATATATATATATATATATATATATATATATATATATATATATATATATATATATATATATATATATATATATATATATATATATTACGTTTTTCCTGGCGATTTAGTTTGAAATATTCTCTGTCAGACAGATAGCAACAATTTAAGGTAATTTAGCCTTGTGATTCTGACTTTGTGGGTCCAGGAAAACATAAAAAAAAGGAGGAAAACAAAGGTGAATTTCATATGAGCTTAAGGCTCTTGTTACTGAGGAAGATATTACGTAAAACATGGGGCAAACTTGCAGGAGTGTATTTACATAAATAACGTTAGCATGGGAAAGAGGAATGCTAGTAGATTATTGATCCTGGAGGGGATTCCTACGGGATGAATAAAACTGGGGAATTCCAGACACAGTCCAAGAAGCTTCCACGATATAGGGTCCCTCTGAAATGAGAGATATGCACATTATACGCCAGTAATGAAAATAGACAAAAGATTAATGAATTCGAAGCTGCACTGAGGGTGCCAAGGGGCTTCGATGAATTAATGATAGCTTAGCACTGGCGACACTCGCGGAGCACGGACATTTGACAAGAGATTCGGTGATTACTGGCTCACAATTTAAGTAAATGTTACGAGACAAAAGCATGACTGAATGGAGGTCTTCCAGATCACATTACCGTAAAGCAGGGTCCGTGGATGACTTGCGACTTCCGAGGGCGAGTTTTTCACGTGTTAGGATGCGGGCTTCACATAAAAGGACAATGCGTGGGAATTTTACGAAGGGCCGGGCAATGGCATGTGGGCATCAGGTAGGTCAACGGTGGAGCGAACACGTGGCTCGCAGTCGAAGGACACGAGGAGAAAGTATACTTTTAAAAGGCCACGTGGTTAATAGCTAACAAAGGGCGAAGGCATGGCCGAGATGCGGGGACTTCTTCACTCCCTATCTTCCACCGCGCGTGTGAGGCTGAACCTCGGTTTGGTTTCTGCTTTTATCTCCTCCTATGGGCAGGGGGCACGTCCAGCATATGGGGTTGAATCATTTCCAGCTGATGCCCTCAGGGGGAGTTTTGCCTGTAAGAAAACGACCAGACAGAAATCACTTTTGCCTCGAAGAAAGATCTGCTAAAAGGGAGTGGCGTTAATCCGTTTTAACCCTTGTATTCTGACCGTGCGAAGTCTAGATAGACAGATGTGTCTATCGATCGAGCGGTTTGCAGTAAATGGAAACAACAAAACAAACAACAACAAAAAAAGGGGGAGGCGAGTTGTTGCTAATCATAATACCTCCCCATACAAGATGATGTACACACCTTCTTCGGGTGTGTACATCGATATACAAGAATGAGCGGCAAATGCTTTACGTTACTCTACATTCTGCCTGGCAATGAACTTTACTTCTAAGGGATTTATGAAACTGTGACATTACTTTTAATAACACACTGGGACAAATTTCTTTAACAGGACGCAAGGTAATTTAAACACTTGCAAAAGAGTAATTACTTTAGATTTGGTTACACATTGATAACTTTATAAAGTGACTTGAACAATGTTAATTAATTAGGGTTATAAGACCAAGTATATGAGGCTATGGCAAACAAATGAAAAGAAAGGTTATTGTTCAAGAATTAAAATACCTGGTTACTTAATTTTAGATAAAATGCATGCGGTTAGTACAGTCTGCCTTGAAGAGGCTGTATAAATGAAAACAGTGTTTATTTTTGTAAATGACATGCCTTTTACGCGATATTGTAATGACTATACATAGTCGCATTGGTAATTTATCTTCGTTTTAACGTGCTTTGCTTAGCTATATAGTTCAACGCGAGCTGATGGCCGGCCCGCACACAGGGATTTTGACAGTCGTATGTGGGTGAGAGTATTCGCGAGTTTTAATTCGCTAACCTTAATCTACGCTAATTTTAAGCGTCCACTGCCCACTCGAGTACCCAATGTTATGACGGGGTGAGCAGACAAAAGATGTGGCATCTAGGACAAACAGAGTTCTTAGAAGGAAGGGAGGGAGAAAAGGAATAATAATAACAAAAGGAAAATTAACAAGATGTTACGAATGGAAACGTGACCGCATATGAAAGGCAGAACACGTCTCTCGGAGCTTACGAAAGGGGTATTTAAATCACAAGGGCAAGAGTCTATGACTCGCAATTCTTTAAAAAGAAAGATAAATAAATAACTTAAAGAGAGCAAATGATATTGGCAGAAGAGCTAAGGGAAAAAGAGTGAGGGTTTTATTGTGTTCGGCGGGAATTTATCATCCTCCGCCTATAAATTACGGCCCGGACTATCACTTCAGTCCCAGGGCGAGAAAAGTGCACCCGAAGGGCGCGACTCCTTCAGGAAGAGCTGACACGCACGCCCGGTGCCAAGGTATGGGTGCAAGGGCGTGCCACTTCTCACTCTGTTATTCTCAATGATTTATACATTGTGTGGGGAATGGTATCCCGTACTTAATTGCCTCTTGTGGTGATAATTTAAGGAAAAATTAATAGAGGATGATAAGAGATAGAAGTTCCTGAGGAACGGAAGAAGATAGCAGAGGGTCTGACATCCCCTTCTGGATTAGAGGTGCCAAGACCTTCGAAAAATGAAATGGTGGCACAGGTGCCAGGGGAGCTCTAGAGCTCTTTGTAAATTACCTGGAAATTCCCACGCCTGTGGTAATTTCGCCTTGAACCTTTCTTAAGGGGACAGTCATCCTCGGCCGGGGAAGCGGAGGGCCCGAGACCGGAGGGCGGCACGGAGTGCCACCTGGGCCTGCTGCTGCGACAGCTGACGCAGGAGTTTTCCGTGCTGGTTCTACCATGATCCGTCGCAGCTCTTGTAGTTCATCGGCCAAGTGAGATATGGCAGAATCCTGACTTGAAATTGCGTCGGCGACGGACTGAGGCAAAGAGGAGGCGGTCGGGGGCAGCGTGAGCGGCTCGCAGGTAACGATGACCAGCTCAGGCACGGGTTGCGAGGCCGCACCTGCAGGTGAGCTTCCGCGATAGTCGAGAGGAACCGTCTCTCTTACCGACGCTGGTAGCAGTGCCAGGCCGGGGGAAGAGAGAGGGTCCTGAGTTGGATCCCGTGAATGGAGATCGGGGTAGTGCTCTGGCGCTGGCACTAGGGCAGAGTCAGGCATTATCAGAGGTTTCTTGGGCTCGTCGGTCAGGACAGACGAAGCTTGGCACTGCTCGGGGCATGCAAGTGGCACCGGCAGGAATTGTCATCTCCGGAAGGGAGATCTGATTGGGGCCCTGGCACTGGCACTGAGGCAGGGCTGGGCACTGGAATTGGATCGGGAACCAATCGAGGGGGCCACTGTACCTCGTACTCAGGTGGCACTGGTAGGGACTGCACATCCTCTTGGTACCCAGGGGGCACCAGTCTTTACTGAGGGAGAAGCGGGGGAGGGTTACTCACGCCCACGGAATAATTCGGGGAATGTGGACCCCTAGATTGTCGTGATTTCTGTGGGGACTGAAAGTCCTGTCCCAGGATGACGCCATAGCCTCCGGGGAGATGGCTTGCTACTGCAAGATTGTAAATTTTGGATTGATGAGGTCTTGTGACTCTCAATTGGACCATAGGGAGTATCATTTTAAATTGATTTATTCCCTCGATCGTGACGAGTTTTCGTCTATTGACGATAGCTCCGTAGGGAACTCTGTCCCTTCGGTTGAGGGAGATTTGCGCGCCCGAGTCCTCAAATGCAGTGACTCGGCGCGCGGGTTGGCTACCTCATGGAGGAGTCATGTATATGGGCCCTTCGGTGGGAGGGTCTAATGACTTGGGATCTGTGACGGCCAAGGCGACAGTGGGAGTATTTGACTTATTATTGCTTTTGCATTTCACCCATGCGGGAGAATGGCCATAAACCTTGCATGCCGTGCAAAAGGTCTGGCTGAAGTCTTTCCGCGCTGCCCCTGTGGAGGGCGCAGGCGAGTTATTGGGCGATTTTCTGGGAGAGAGAGGAGCCGGTTTCTTGCTCCGGCACTGTTTGGAGGAATGCCCCGTTTTCTTGCAATAATGGCAAGTTAGGGGATTGCCCGAGTTCCCATTTTTGTGGGAAATTGATCCTCTGAGGAGGGACGGGGGGTTTATCTTCCGCCCCATGGATCCTTCTTGAAGGTGGTGAGTTTCCCACATGTCTGCTATTCGGCAACACTCGGTGAGTGTTGCTGGGGCTTTTTCCACTATATGAGTGGCGAGAGCAGGAGGGGCATAGCGCAGGAAATGCTCGAATCTAAACCGCTCGAGTACCTCAGCGGTGTTAGTGGCTCCTTCGGAATCGAGCCATTTTGTTAATGCCCGCTCCGAATGGTACGACCAATCGGACCAAGTCTGGCCTGCTTCTCTAGGCTGCTCTCTCCAACGTCTCCTCCACCGCTCGGGGGTAATCTCGTACGCCTTCGTAACTGCTTGGCGTACGGCTTCCCAGGTTCCCCTATCTTCTGCTGAAAGGGCGTGGTAGGCAACGAGGGCCTTCCCTCCAAGGAACTTGCTCAACACCAGGGAGAGTTCGGCTGCACTCAAGGGGCAGGCCTTTAAAACTGTCTCGGCGCTGTCGAGCCACACCTCGGGCTCGGCCTCCGTCCACTTTGGCATGCAGGCGAGAGCCTGGCTGAAGGCACTCATCCCCTGGGTGGCAGGTGGAGGTGAAGGGCCACACTGTTGCAGCATTGCGAGTTCATGGGCACGCTGCTTGTCCCTTTCTTCCCTCTCTACTTCTTCCCGTCTCTCCTGAGCCTGCCTCTCTGCTGCTCGTTCCTGTCTCTCTGCTTCTTCTCGTTTCTCCTGAGCCTATCTCTCTGCTTCTTCTCGTTTCTCCTGAGCCTGTCTCTCTGCTTCTCGTTCCTGTCTCTCTGCTTCTCGTTCCTGTCTCTCTGCTTCTCGTTCCTGTCTCTCTGCTTCTTCTCGTCTCTCCTGAGCTAGTTTCTCTGCTTGTATGGCGTCCATCCTCTCCTGTACCCAGTCTCTTAGTTCTCTCCCGGAAAGGCCGAGTTCCTTCCCTGAGGACATGAAGAACTTGAAATCCTCGCTCTGGGAGGAATTTTGAATTTTGAATTTTCCCCAAAGGGCGTATGAATGATCTCCCACCCTGGCACAGCGGGCTACGGCGGAGAATTAGGAATGGGAATTCTCCGGTCTCCCAAGTTACCGACAAAACGGGCTTATTTGGGGACGATAATGAACGAATATTTGGTCTCCCAAGGTATCGACAAACGGATATGGTTGGGGACGATGATTAGCAAATGACTGGTCTCCTGATTTACCGACGGAGCGGGCTGATTGGGGAACGATGATTAACAAATGATTGGTCTCCCAAGGTACCGACAAAACGGGTTTGGTTGGGGACGAGGATTAGCGAATGATTGGTCTCCCGATTTACCGACGGAGCGGGCTGATTGGGCGACGATGATTAACAAATGATTGGTTTCCCACGGTACCGACTTAGCGGGTTTGGTTGGGGACGGTGATTAGCAAATGATTGGTCTCACCAAATTACCGACGAAGCGGGTTTATTGGGGACAAGAATAGAATATATTTGGGTCTCCCAAATTACCGACGAGGCGGGCTTATCTGGGGACTGAATTGAAAATGAATTGGTCTCACCAAATTACCGACGAAGCGGGTTTATTGGGGACGATATTGAAAATGAATTGGTCTCACCAAATTACCGATGAAGCAGGTTTATTGGGGACAAGAATAGAATATATTTGGGTCTCCCGAATTACCGACACGGCGGTCTTATCTGGGGACTTGGAAATACGATTCGTCCCTTAGGACTTAGAAATTACTAACGGGAAAACCTACCAAAGAAAAATGTTTGCTGAGAAATGAATGGAAAAAAAAAAAATGCTACACACGCGGGCATGGGCGGGGGGCGGGGGGGTGCAGGACGTCTGACCAACACCGGAGTTATTTTTAGATTCTGTGTGAATGGACCCGTCTGTTTATAGACCGTCTGGGATTCCGGGGAGAGGATAACAGTAAAACGACATAGTAATTTTCCCTATAAGCGGAGTTTAAATTTAGCTTTCCTAACACCTAACTCAAATTCTAACTACACTGAGAGAATTTCAGCAATGCAAGCTGACTTCGTCTTGTCCCACGTGGGAATTTATTAATGCCTAAATAACAGTTCGCTAATCCGAAATGCGAAGTAAAATTTATCACAGAGGAATTTCTTTCACACTATTCCTCGAAGCAAAGAATATGGCAAGGATTTTAACACAGAGGAATTTCGCACTATTCCTCGAAGCAAAGGATGGTTAGCACTGGTTATTTCCTAACTACCTATCCTGAAAGGCATGCATTAATGAATCTAATACGGCGGTTCTTTTCTCTCAGTGAATACATGCGTCCCTATTTCTAATTCCTAGGAACAGTCACGACTGTAAAAAGGTTTTGCTAAGATAAACACATTACTTACGTGGAATTTCCAGATCTGTGTGCTGGTTTTACGCAAAAGGTTTGTAATTGTCTCGTACCCAGCTTAGCTTTGCTAATAGCTGATCTGGCAAGTTGCAAATGCAATAAAGCAACACTAGGGGGACTGCAACTGCAAGACGAGATCTATGGCCAGGTCGCCATTTTTACGTTTTTCCTGGCGATTTAGTTTGAAATATTCTCTGTGAGACAGATAGCAACAATTTAAGGTAATTTAGCCTTGTGATTCTGACTTCGTGGGTCCAGGAAAACATAAAAAAAAATGAGGAAAACAAAGGTGAATTTCATATGAGCTTAAGGCTCTTGTTACTGAGTAAGATATTACGTAAAACACGGGGCAAACTTGCAGGAGTGTATTTACATAAATAACGTTAGTACGGGATAGAGGAATGCTAGTAGATTATTGATCCTGGAGGGGATTCCTACGGGATGAATGAAACTGGGGAATTCCAGACACAGTCCAAGATGTTTCCACGATATAGGGTCCCTCTGAAATGAGAGATATGCACATTATACGCCAGTAATGAAAATAGACAAAAGATTAATGAATTCGAAGCTGCACTGAGGGTGCCAAGAGGCTTTGATGAATTAATGATAGCTTAGCACTGCCGACACTCGCGGAGCACAGACATTTGACAAGAGATTCGGTGATTACTGGCTCACAATTTAAGTAAATGTTACGAGACAAAAGTGTGACTGAATGGAGGTCTTCCAGATCACATTACTGTAAAGCAGGGTCCGTGGATAACTTGCGACTTCCAAGGGCGAGTTTCTTCACGTGTTAGGATGTGGGCTTCACATAAAAGGGCAATGCGTGGGAATTTCACGAAGGGCCGGGCAATGGCATGTGGGCATCAGGCAGGTCAACGGTGGAGCAAACACGTGGCTCGCGGTCGAAGGGCACGAGGAGAAAGTATACTTTTAAAAGGCCACGTGGTTAGTAGCTAACAGAGGGCCAAGGCATTGCCGAGATGCGGGGACTTCTTCACTCCCTATCTTCCACCGCGCGTGTGAGGCCGAACCTCGGTTTGGTTTCTGCTTTTATCTCCTCCTATGGGCAGGGGGCACGTCCAGCATATGGGGTTGAATCATTTCCAGCTGATGCTGGCAGGGGGAGTTTTGCCTGTAAGAAAACGACCAGAAAGAAATCACTTTTGCCTCGAAGAAAGATCTGCTTAAAGGGAGTGGCCTTAATCCGTTTTAACCCTTGTATTCTGACCGTGCGAAGTCTCGATAGACAGATGTGTCTATCGATTGAGCGGTTTGCAGTAAATGGAAACAACAAAACAAACAACAACAAAAAAAGGGGGAGACAATTTGCTAGCAAGTTCTTGCTAATCATAATAATATAAATTATATATATATGTATATATAGTATATACACATACATATATTACAGTAAGACTAAAAAACCAGGGATTGCACGAAATCCCTGAAATTTTCAGTGTAGATGAATCACTGCTTCGCCATGTTTAGTACTATCCCCTCGGGGATTAGATGTTGCTAACTGAAGTGGTGATTTCATCAATTTTCTCAAAATTTAAAGGATTTCGTGAAATACCTGGTTTAACAATCTTACTGTAACACACACACACACACACACACACACACATATATATATATATATATATATATATATATATATATATATATATATATATATATATATATATATATATATATATATATATATATATATATATACATATATATATATATATATATATATATATATATATATATATATATATATATATATATATATATATATATATATATATATATATATATATATATATATATATATATATATATATATATATATATATATATATATATATATATATATATATATATATATATATATATATATATATATATACATATATATATGTATATATATATATATATATATATATATATATACATATATATATATATATATATATATATATATATATATATATATATATATATATATATATATATATATATATATATATATATATATATATATATATATATATATATATATATATATATATATATATATATATATATATATATATATATATATATATATATATATATATATATATGTATATATATATATATATATATATATATATATATATATATATATATATATATATATATATATATATATATATATATATATATATATATAATGTGTGTGTGTATGTATATTGGCCCAAAGGAAAACG